>JNDT01002101.1:0-10794 GCA_000697055.1 Saksenaea vasiformis B4078 | reverse complement strand
GCCGCGTGCTATTATGAATGATTAAGATTATCTCTGGAATTGCTGAGACCATGTAGCTGATACAGCCAGATTATCAGCAACCATTTGAGATGTCCAGCTGTAATGTAACCGCCTTTAAAGATGAATGCCAAGTATGGCGATATCATAGATGATAACAATGAGGTGGATCTTCAATTAATGGATCAAGTGTTACACGATCCGCTGTTACTGATGGCCATGGACGGATTTGGGTATTAAGCAAAGATGACTTGATACTCAGTTTGAAGACATGCGTCATTTGATCAAAGATAGTTCATGTTTTTAGAAATAAAGCTGGATTATCATGACGGCAGATTAGGATTATCAGGATGTTAGATTGAGATAATCACAAAAGTGAATTCTCTCCAAGCAGTATAAATAAAGGATTGTAAAGCATGCCAAAATGTCTTATTCTTTACTCAAAACTATTACTATGTCCAACATACCTGAATCTTCTATCTCTGCTCAAAAGCATCGTGCTGAATTTGATGTACTTGAAGATGCTAGCATAAGTAAACATCTTATATCATAGAACATGCATAAAACTTAATAATTAACGTCGTTAATGCATTAGAATGAGAGTATCAAATTTTCGGTTAGCTCTACCTTACCTGTGTCATGGTCGTTGTTCCTTATGTCAACTTCACAAGGTTCCTCTGCCAGCATTGATACATTGAATGATGATGCTGATGTCGCTGCCACTGCTGTAACACGTACCAACCACAAGAAGCCCAGAAAAAGTTGGGTATATGAAAACCAATGGGCCAAGATCCAGACTGATGAGGAAACAGGTGTTGAGTACATTCATTGCCAGTATCTGTTCCCTGGAGGACTACTTTGTAACCTCAAGTACAAGAGAGTCAGCTCTACAACAAGCAATATTATGCATCACTTGAAAATGGCGCATGGTATCAATGAGAAGACAGTAAAGGTGAGCCTCCATACTGGGCAAAAAGGGACAATTGATGCATTTGTTACTCGTTCATCAGTTCTCAATACACCATTTATGGAGGAAACGTTCTGTAAAGTATTGCTCGATTATGTGGTGTCATCTACCTTGCCATTTACTGCTGTTGAGAATCCACACCTCCAGAAGCTCATCCATCTTGCCTGAGTGGCACTGAGCGATCAACAGCTGTTACTTCCAAGTGCAAGAACTATTCGCCAAGACCTTGAAGCAGCCTACAAATTGTACTATGAGCAGATCAGTCTTCTTCTTCAGCAGCAACCATTCCTTTCATATACACTTGATGCCTGGACCAGTGAGTGGCGAGATGCATACTTGGGCATCACTGCACATTGGATCGACAATAACTGGAAGCAGAAGTCTGTAACCATTGGATTCGAGCTGCTTTCCAGTCCTCATAGCACAGAAAACATGGCGTCTACTTTTGTTGGTCTCCTCAGGGCTATGGGTCTTGATAAAACGCGCTTTTTTATCACCATGGATAATGCCAGCAGTATGCTTGCCATGTCCCATATCATTGAGATGGAGGTTTCACCTGCCATGTTCAATGCTGATTGTAACCACATCTCCTGCATTGCTCATGTAATGAACCTCTCTGTCCAGACAATCATTGTGAATGGCCTAAATGCTGCAGCTCCTGAAAACGAATTACAAGAATTGAATGAGAATGAAGATACCACTGATACTGCAGAAAGAGACCATCCTGGTAAGTATCTTGTTTTTGTTTCAATCGTTCCAGTCAGTTGTACTTATCTTTTTTATCAAAAGGTACAATTTTGCATCGTTTTTGTAAAGGCATAAACAAGATCCATTCGTTTCCCTCGCGTCTTGATCACTACAGGGAATGTTGCAGGGCTGTCAGCAATGCAAGCTCCACCTTGGAGGTCAGTGAAAGCAGTACTTCACTGAAAATGCTTCTTCTTGACGTCTGAACCCAGTGGAACTCTACTTACGTGATGATTGAACGAGGGCTAGAGATGTCCAGGGCATACAACATGGCGTGCAGTGGAATATTGGGATTGGAAGTGTACACCTTGAATGAACAGGAGTAGAACGTCCTTCAAGAAGTTAACACCATCCTGCAACCTTTTTTTGAGCTTACACAAATACTTTGCACAGAGACGTACCCATCTTTGTCAAATACGATACTTGGATACAACGTGTTGATCGACCACCTGGAAGATTACTGTCACAGTGCAGGTAGAGTAAGTTAACTGAGTGCAAACAAGGAAAAGGCTAATCACCAAATTTATAGGAATTCCCTGTCCTGTCCAATGCAATGAAGCTGGCACAGCAGAAGTTACAGAAATACTACTCCAAGATGGGAAAGGCAGTGTACACAATAATGATGATACTGGACCCCTGTGCCAAATCCCAGTGGTGGAAAGACCAGGGTTGGGAGGAACATTACGTGGCAGAATCAGTACAACAAGTAACTGAGACTTGGAACACCAATTTTTGCTGCACGCATCACACTCAGGCCGCGCATACTCCAGGCTTCAGTCTGTTCCAACACAGGCAGTGGCAGGACGAGTTGACAGAATACGTTGCTGAACTGATTGTGGACGAGATGATTAGTGTTCTTGAATACTGGGCCAACTGCAGTCGTCAGTGGCCCCAATTGGTGGAAATGGCTCGCAGGTATTTGGCGGTTCCTGCCTCATCTGCACCTTCAGAACGTTGCTTTTCACATGCAAAGTTCTTTGTACTGTTTTTGCATAACTGTTTGAAACTCGAAACAGTTAAGTATAGTGTGTTAGTAGATGCTTGGTCCAAACTTTTGGATATATAGAATAAAAGTATTTACTGTCTCAATTGGACCTTTCTCTTGGATTACGTTTCTGAATTAGTTCTTTTTTTTTTTTTTACTGCTCTAATAGTTTAATGGACACTTAGTTAATTACAGCATTTGCAAACGACGTACATTTCTTTACTCAACCTCACGCTTAACTGACGCCTCATTAATTACAACATTAGTGAACACTACAGGAAAAATAATCCTGGAAATTGACAATTTCCAGGATTATTCCGCGATTATTCCATGACCTCCAGGATTGTTCCATGATCATCATGGAATTCCATGATAGTGTACAGGATAGTTCCATGATAATTTTACAATAATCACAGAAATTCCATGATAGCAGATTCCATGATGGATTCTGCGTTTATCCTTTAATTCCAGGATTATCTACAGGATTGATCCTGGATGCATCATGGAAATACCATAACAACCATCAACTAAAATTACTTCACGAGCTCTTTCATGCATTGACAAGGATAATTCCGCTGACCTTAGGACTTTACATATGGTATTTTTCTGTGGTAACCAATTAACTCTACTCTTTATTTCACTTCATCAAATTCAGGGTCTACATTTGTAAAAGACACCTTATGCACAGTAGATTTTTACAGTCTGTTGCAGTGTCTTTTCACCAGACGTTCATCACCCTCTTCTTTGCTGTGCACAAATGTATTAGTTCATTTGCATAATGACAACATATGGCTTACTTACTCTTCTGACAAGTCCACATTATCAGAGTTCTATATTGTCAAAATTTTTGTTAATCTCTGGAGCACTATAGCCCTGAGTTACCTTCCGCAGCAAGTTCTGATATTGATATTAGTTTCCCCATTTTGATTGGAGAAGCCACTTTGCTGCCCAGAAATTCTTGCATCACTGGAGCATGATCCCCATCTGAGAGGCCTGGAGCTCCACTGCAGAGATTGCTTTGTTTTGCACCTCTTACGCCAGGTTATTCCAAGAGACGGGATTGTCATTGACTGGCAGACTGGAACCAATATCAGCTATAACTGCCTTCACGAGGACAGAGAGATTTCAAAGTGCATTATCTGCCCTTGGTTCATCTTCTTCAAAGAATCTTTGGCAGACATATTTCCTGAACGCTCTGGCAGTCAATTTCACTGCTTGTCTCCTACCATTCACCATATTTGTTGGTCTTTCTAGCGTCCTTTCATCTTCAATGGCTGACGTTTCTTCTTCTGAGGCTACAGGAGGAATCTTGTTTTCCTTCAGCAAATGAAGTATTTCCTCTTGCTCTTTCTTGATTTCGTTAAGCAGTCTATCCTGCTGGTCAAGGCGAGCTCCATGCACTTGCTGAGTCTCTTCTATTCTGTGGAGAACAGGGAGTATGGTATCATTGAGCAATGTCAAAACCGATCTGTTGCTGGGAGGGTTAGGCATGATAACGCGATGGATACTGTTAAAACGTGAGAAAATCTTAAAAGTCAAATTGGCTGTTGACTAATCAATATTTATTATCTTGAAACAAGGGATCGTGGGAACTACTTTCAGAACAACTCCACTCTCACTCCTTCCTCTGTCAAAATTTCTTTTTTGAAAATCATGGAACAATCGCGCAAACGCATGTGAACAAATGCTTCAAACTGCTCAGATGACAGAGTGCAGTGCAGCTGGTGTAAGACAACTTACAGTAGATGGGTTTTCAATAGACACATCATCCCGTACCTGCGATCCTATAATCAAGGTGAAACGAGTGCAGGGAATCTGTCATATGGTGGTCAAAGATATCAATATAAAACTTTCGCTATAGAACTGACCTGTAAATAGTGTAAATCTGAATGAGCTGGAACAGAGATCAGTAGCAACTGCTACTGCCAGTCAAGGTCCTGCAGCAGAGCCACCAGTAGAATCCGCAGCGAGTCTAGCACAGGATCTACAAACACTGGACGTTACAGATATAACACAAGATAGAGTTGAAAACATAGGCAGCGCTAATGAGGACGCAGATGCATTGTGGTTCGATGATGATTGGTATGCTCCAGCTGATAACGTGGAAAGTCAAGAGGTGTATGAGAACAGCAATCGTTATGACTCCAGTGAGAGTGATAATGAGGACATACCCACCAGTAGTGCTAACGTTGATGTAAACAATGCTGGTACGCCTCGTGGCTATTAATGTAAACTTATTGTGCTGACTTCCTACTAATGATAGATATAGAATCTTCTTCCACCAGTGGACCTAGGACATATGAGTTTACCAAGTCAAAGATCCTTGATGACCCGACCTACAGGCTGAGCATTAAACTGCAGCAGATTGTTAACCACTATTCAATCCTGCGAGCTGCACATGAGGAACTCATAAAGTTCTACAATGATGCCTTGACAGCTGCTAAACCTGGTACTGTACTCGTTTACTGAGTGTCCCTTCATTAACTTGGACATGACTAAAAAAATAGATCATGAAAAGATCCTTTCGCCATATATTTCGAAAGATCTTTGCAAGGAACTTTATCCTGTTAAAACCAGACACTATCTGGTGTGTAGAAACGGTTGTATGCTGTTCAAAAAAGATGGTCCCGACAGCTGCAACTTCTGTAGTCTACCCTGAAATATGGTTGACAGTGACCATATACCATATGCAATGGCCCAGATACTTCCAATTGGAGAACAGCTAGCTTTCATGCTCAGCGATCTTGTATTGAGAGAGCTGTTGGAGTATCATAAAGAAAGACGTCACGAACCTAACATCTATGAAGATGTGCTGGACGGATTGACGTACAGAAATCATACAGTGGATCTATCTGTCAATGAATTTGTCATCGACTTTGGTTTGTTTACAGATGGTTTTCAACCATTTAAGGGCAGTAAGCATTGCAAGAATATCTTCCTTGGAGTTATTTACAACATGAGCCCCTCTGTCCGGTAAGATATCTTGAATCATTGGCAGACTATTGACAAAATGCCATAGATATGAGATCCAGAACATGATACAACTTTGTATTACACCTGGTCCCAAGCGCCCTCAAGACTTGTGGTCTTTCCTTGATCCAATCTGTGCCGAGTTGGAGGAGTTGCAAGATCATGGCATGATGGTGAAAATCAGACGCGAACAGATACATGTCAAAGTTCATACCTGGCTTTCTTCTGGAGATATGCCAGCAGTAGCAAGCCTAGCAAATCATGCTGGTCATCAAAGCACTTATGGATGTCATATCTGTGTGGCTGTTGGTGAGAGACCAGAAGATGGTGGTGGAATGTATTTCCCTGAAAGAGACGGTCCCTCAGAATGGCGATCCATCAAAAGTTATCAAACTGCTTAAGGAGTAAGTTAATTCTCTTCTCTTTGTAATATTGACCCATTATTATCAAGCCTGGAATTACTGCTTCTTGCCACTTCTCCTTCCTTAAGAGCTTCCATGGACCTGAGTTTTTTGGGCTTGATGAGATGCACCTACTTGGTTATGGCATCAGCCATCAATTCTTCTTGTTAATTCAAGGAAAGTACACAGTGGCTGAAGCAAATAATCCATTTGCAATAGACAAGCAGCGCCTAGAAAGCATCATGGAAAAGATGGAAGCATCAAGGAAACTCATACCAACCACTTTCCAAGGATCATGAAAAAGCCTCTTGAACAAACCAAAGATGAAGGCAGTTGATTGGCTGGACTTCATGCTTTATGTTGTCCCAACATTAGTAGTTGATCATCTCGCTGAAGATGCTGCAAAACACACTACCATGGCCGTTGTACACATATGTCAATGTAGTCTTCAGTATAGACTGGAAAGCTTTGACATTGCTGCAGTCAAAATGTAAGTTGTCTTAATAAGAAACACTAAATCATTGTGGCAATAGTGATATACAAGAATGGCATGGCTATCTCAGATACCTGGTGGAAAGCAACATCTTAAAGGTATTGATATTTACTCCAAATCAGCACTATGTGTCGCATATTCCAGACATAATCAGGAAAATGGGCCTCCTCTGGTACCTCAGTGCTCGACCATTGGAACGAATGATCGGCATCTACAGTTGACTTATTTCTTCGACTAGTGCTCCTGCAGCCAATGCTGCCAATGTAATGGTCAGGCTGGCAATGTCCTGTTACATAGATTCTGCACTATCCCACAGTTCAAGGGACCCAGAGCCAGTTAACATCCCTCAAAATGCTTTAGCCCCAGAACTACTAGGTTCTATAAAGCAGGAATCTTTGAGCACCATGGGTTCAATTGCAGGAATCCAACAATGGGCTCTACAGCAAGCACTAAGAGCGTATCAAAGGCGTATGGGATTAGAAGGCCAAGAGATAAGAGACTTGCAATATGCTGGTAGCATTTGGCTAAACCATAAAATATTTGGAAGTATCTTGAAACACAGAGAATGCAATCGTGCTGCATACTTTGTACAACTAACTATTGATATAGACAGGTACAGTAACATACTTTATTGATCTGTTTTAATGTTGTGCCATAGATATGCATTCAGGCCTGGGAGCAACATTGTCTTCGAAAAAAAGCATTTTTTCAGAAAAGTATATTTCTATCTACAACCAAGCCAGTGTCCGGATACGATCCTTGCCATTGTAGGTGTTTATAAGACAGAAGTAGACTCGTTATCACATAGCATTTACTACTATGCAAATTCTGGAGACCAATTGTTTGCTATCAATTGTATGAACATTGAGGAATTTGCTGGTAGTATTTGTCAAGATCCAAATGAGTGTAGTGGTAAAAGCTACTGCATCTGGCCAGGTATGGCATCTAGCAGCTACAACAGGGAGACATGCGGCAATAGAAGATATATATAGACATTTAGAAATATTGTTATCCAACAGAACTTATGAATATCCATTCTACCTATCCAATAAAATTATAAATATCATTTTTACTATCCAACAAAAGCTATGAGTGTCATTCTTGCTATCCAATAAAAGCTATGAGTATCGTCCTTACCATCCAATAAAAGCTATGGATATTATCCTGGAATTGCACATCTGCCATGGACTTAGCCTGGAACAATCCTGGAAAATAATCCTGGAACAATCATGGAAACGTCGAATTCTGTGATTAGTTCCAGGATTATTTTCCAGGATTGTTCCAGGATACATCATGGAAGTCTGGGATTATTTTTCCCATAGTGGAAGGACATATCTTTTCTCTTTTCTTCTCTTTTTACTTAATTGACATTGTATTAATTACAACATTAACGAATGACATGCAAATAATAAAAATGGCACTACTTGAATAATTGAACAAGTTTGAATATTCATTTTATTTGATGAACGAATATGAATATTTGCTTTTACTTGACGAATGAATATGAATATGCATTTCTATTTAATGAATGAATACGAATATTCATTCTTACTTGACAAATGAATACGAATATTTATTTCTATATGACAAACGAATACGAATATCTATATATTCATTCATATTCGTTTATGCCAACCCCTATGCATACCCAGTCCAGCCAGAGACATATCATGTGTGTCCAGCAGGTTGTGTCTTATATATGAGTTGTCGTATAGGACGACTCATATTGATGTATAAGTCATATCGGTAATGACCGTAATGAAATAAACTCAGAGAGTCACCTATAATTAGTGCAGAACTGAGTATCTTGATCTGAGTGAAATTAAAGATCAGGTACATGAAATAACTCCGCTTGATCCAAGATTACAGCAGAAAAGAACAAGAAGAATATGACAGACAAGATAAGAGTATCAAGACACCCGAAAGGACATGTTTTATCCAACCATGACCTTTCTACAAGCTCCACTCTAATTCTTGAATATAAATAGGATAGAAAATGATGTACTAGAACAAGATCCCTTTTTGATTGAACTTGACAATTAAAAAGAGTCTCAAAGGATTTTCTCGTCTGATTTTCCTATTTTTTGATCTATCCATTTATCACATGAGTGATGACAAGAAGACTGTTTGCCCATACTGTGGAGCAAATTGATACAAGGAAACATGCAAATGTCAGCCCAACAGTGATATCATTTGAGAAGCAGTGCAAAGGATGACCATTCTCCCAGTTGCAGAGCAACTTGCTCAAATGATCAGTGATAATGAGATGTGTGAACTTCTGACATATTGTCATTCCTTGAGACATGAAGAAGGAGTGTACATGGACATATTTGACAGTGCAACATATCAATCACTCTGTGATAATTGACAGCTCTTTACTGGACCATATGATATTGCTTTAACCTTATACATTGATGGATTTCAGTGGTTTCACAGAAGCAAGCTCTCACAGACAATGATACATGTTGTCATACTCAATTTTGATCCATCTATCTGGTAAGTAATTGGTCAATACAGCAAGCAAATTAATATAAACCTCATACATTTCACAGGTATAAAAACCACAACATGCTTCAATTGAGAATCACGCCTGGTCCCAGCAGCCTGAAGAATATCTGGATGTTCCTTGAACCAATGCTACAAGAACTCAAGCAATTGCAAAATGGTGGCATTATGGTGAAAAGAGCAGATGGTAGTGAATTCACAGCCAAGGTATACTTGCTTCTTGCAACTGGTAATATTCCTGCTGCAGCCAGTCTCTGTAACCATGCTGGTTTTTCTTCCATGTTTGGCTGTCAACAGTGTCTGATCAAAGGTAAAAAGACGTCAGGCATGTACTTTGTTTCTGATTTGTCCAATACCCCTCCTATGCATTCTATTCTGCAATTCAAAGATGGTAATGAGGTATGTTGCATATTCTCTGCAAGTCTTCTGCAAGGTACTAATTACAAATCTGTCATCTATTGCAATGCCATTAGGAACATGGTATCAAAGCTCCTGTCCCCTTCGCATTACTTCACTCATTCACTGGCAGCATGTTTTTCAGTCTTGACGAGATGCATCTGTTAGGTCATGGGCTTGGGTGACTGTTGTAGAACATGCTGGCTAATGAGGGGAAGAAATTCAGTAATGATATCATGGACAGAAATGGCAGGATCACCAAGAAATATCCTTTTGTACTAAAGGAAGGATATACCCTACGAATGATTGGTCAAACGATTGAAAAATCAAGACAGTTCATCCCTACTGCATTTCAAGGCAAATGGAACGATATAGCCACAAATACAGGCAACTATCATGCAGTTGATTGGCTCGATTTCTTGTTGTTTGCTGTGCCTACTGTGGTGGTAGAATGTTTGGACAATCCGACCACTCGCACTTTAGTGACAGGTCTTGCTATCGCCTGTCAGATCAGTCTCCAGTGGAGTTGTACAGACGATGATCTAGATCTTATGCAAAGGTAAACATCAGCAAAAGTACAAGAGCGCGTCCCTCACCCTTCTGTTATATATAGATATATTTATGAGTGGCAATCGTTCCTCGTAACCAATCATGCCAATGGTCAAGGTACCCTTAAGCATCCAGTGTTTACAATCACCCAGCACTATCTTTCTCACATCACGCCTACTATTTGCAATCTCGGCCCCCTCCGTTCGTTTTCTGCATGCTGTTTGGAGAGAACTAATGGGCTCTACAAGAGAATGATTCGATCAATGTCTTTACCCAGAGCAAATGCAAGCAACCTTCTTGTGCATTTAGCAGCATTTCAATTCCTTGAGCGGATTCATCCACAACTGCAGGAATCCATGCCATACGACGAGTGGTCATACCTACAGTACTCCACAAAAGTGTCTGGATGTTTTGTACATTTGTATTTATTAGCTAATATTATTTAATCTACTTATCTATATATATTGTATGATAGCTTATTGCAAAGTACTATGTCTCAGCTTTCTAACAAGCTATTATATGTATCTGTAGCATATATATATCTAGTATTAGAGTAGATTAAAGGTGAATTATTTATCCGGACACTTTTGTGGAAATTTTTCAAACAAAAGACTTTGTGATTATAGCATCAAAAAAACTGAAGTCACAGCCATAACAATACTAAAATTTTTTTCGCAAATGGCTCTACTTGCTTTTTCTTTACTCCCATTGCATTCATCTCTCAATCAGTCAATCTAATTGCACAATCTCAACAACATGCGTCCCATTTCAACAGATGTTAAAA
>JNDT01002093.1:0-11435 GCA_000697055.1 Saksenaea vasiformis B4078 | reverse complement strand
AAAAAAAACACAGGAATTATAATGGCATTGCATCCGAGGATTAAAGTATGAATGCTTGTTTCAAGAAGTATGTGGGAACTGAGTCGCAAACTGCACCCTTCTGTTGTGACCGTCTTCAGAGATTGATGCTAAGTTTGGTAATATCGGTGCTGATAATCATTATCATGTTGAGATTCTAAATGAAGATGCTGTGTCACACAGATCGCTCAGGATGATATCCAAATTTGGCTGTTAGATCAAAGATTGCTGATGATCCATCAAAGATACTACGTGTTCAATCAAAAATTCTGAACCTTTATAGAAGTATATGCTGATGTACAATTCATTAGATACAGATAATCGTAAAGATGGTTGGGTTCTGTCATAGTATGCAACGAGTATAAATAAGATTGACAGTTTAGAGCAAAATATCCAACTCTTTATTGAAAATACAACTATGTTTAACGTACCTGAATCCTCTACATCTGCTCAGAAGCGCCAAACTGAGTTTGACACCATTGGAAGTATTGTAAGTACATAGCGCTATTGAACCAACATACCATAAATACTGAATAATCGTTTCATTTAACTCAGGATGAGAACCATGGTACTTTCAGTATCACTCCTTCTCTGATAGTAGTGCGTTCATCCTTGGATATCTCCATGGGTCAAGATGATATGACAGACACCGAGGCTTCGCAAGAAACTTATGAAACCAGGAGATCTTCTACGAATGCAGTCAGGCGTAGAAGATCAAACACCAGCTGGGTGTACGAGAATGGATGGGCTCTTGTCAAGACTGACGAAAAAATGGGCATCAATTACATCCACTGCCAGTATCCATTTGCACCAAACTGCATATGTAACAAGCAATACAAAAAGATTGGTGCAACTACAAGCAACATTCTACATCACCTGACAGCAGCACACAAGATCAACAAATTGACTGTAAAGACCAGTATACATGATGGTTCTATGAAGACATTGGACAACTTGTTTTCTTGCTCAGGATCGCATAGCATTGCATTCTCTCAGGACGAATTCCGTCAGACCCTACTCAATTTCATTGTTTCATCGGCTTTACCATTTACTATCGTTGAAAGTGGTAATTTCCAGAAGCTGCTATCACTTGTGCAGACTGCGCCTAGCAATGATCAAGTGTTGTTACCATCTGCAATGACAGTCAGCCACGATCTCCATAATGCATATGATACATACCTCTGTGAAATTGCTGATGTTCTTCAAAAACAGTCATTCATTTCATATACGTTGGACGTCTGGACAAGTGAATGGAAAGATGCGTTCCTGGGTGTAACAGCACATTGGATAACTGGTGACTGGCAGCAGAGGTCGATTGTTATTGGATTTGAACCACTCTGCAGTCCTCATAGTGCAAGCAATATGTCGTCTGCCTTTGTCAACCTGCTGCAGAGAATGGACGTTGACAAAAAGCCATTCTTTATTACTACCGATAATGCAAGTAGTATGGTTGCGATGTCCCAGCATATTGAAGAAGCTGTCTCTTCCGCTGTGTTTGCCACCGATTCTAACCACATTCTGTGTATTGCGCATGTTATGAATCTAGCAGTTCAAACAATCATTCAAGATGCCCTAAAAGCCACAGCACCTGACGATGAACTTCAAGAAATGGAGACAGACCCGTATGAATCTGAGATATATACAGATGATGAAAATCATCCAGGTAAGTAATATTCTATTTTACTTGATATCAATGATATACTTACATTTTTTATTGGTAGGTGCCGTTCTATGCCACTTTCGCAAAGGAGTTAACAAGATCCACTCCTCTCCACAATGCATGGAGCATTATCGGGAATGTTGCAATGCTGTAAACAAGTCCAGGATGTTGGACAATGAATCTCTAGGCAAGACCTGGCCAAAAGAACTGATTATGGATGTCAAAACGCAGTGGAATTCAACATTCGCTATGGTGGAACGTGGACTAGAGATGCGGCGTGCATACAACATGACATGTGGTAGTATTCCCGAGCTTGTGCTGTATGCATTGGGTGAGCGAGACTGGCGGGTTCTTGAAGAGTTGCAAAAGATACTGATGCCATTTTCTGCGTTAACAAACATCCTGTCTGGAGTGGATTACCCATCTTTATCAAGCACGATTGTAGGGTACAACGTTCTGATGGACCATCTGGAGGACTATCGTGAAAAACTAGGAAGCATAAGATCTGAAATCCTTGTTAGTACAAAGCTGAATTTTTTTTTTTTACTTATCAAAAGAACTTCTCCGTGTTATCACAAGCAACCGAGATGGCACAACAAAAGTTGCAGAAGTATTATTTACACACAGATGACACTTCAGTTTATGCCATCGCAACTGCCATGGACCCTCGGGCTAAGTTTCAGTGGTGGAAAGATCAGGGGTGGGAACAGGAGTATATCAAGCAATCAACTGAATATGTCACCACCACTTGGAAGTCCGATTTTCGCGTTACGCGTCATACTACTGCTGTGCAGCCACCCTCCAGTTTTTGCCTGTTCAATCACCGACCGCGGCAGGATCAGTTGGCTGAATATGCCAGTGAGCCACTGGCTCCAGAGGTGACTGTAGTTCTGGATTATTGGCGCAGTCGTACTGTTCAATGGCCTCAGCTTGCTGAGATGGCGTGCAGGTTTTTAGCAATTCCTGCATCTTCAGCGCCATCAGAGTGGTGCTTTTCAAGAGCAAAGTTTTTTATTCCTTTTCAGCGAAATGGACTCAAACCAGAAACACTTCAGCAAAGTGTATTGGTAGATTCTTGGTCGCGGCATCTTTCTAGTTTGTAACATTGCAATAAAATGTCTTTACATGTACTGAATCCCAGCTTTGTCTATTATTTTGTTTTCTTTTTCATTTTCGTTTTCTTTTTCATTTTCGTTCTCTTTTCCTTTTCGTTTTCTTTTTTGCATTCTTTTTCTTTCATTTTTTCGCATCTACATCCTCCTTCACATTCACATTTACATTCGTAAATCTCTTTCTGAAATATTTCATTTGCAAATGTGTTTTTACATTAACAAGATTAAATGAACATATGAACGAATACGAATATCCAACAAAATATTCGAATAAATATGAATATATTCTCTTTGCAGGCGAACGAATATGAATATAAAGATATTCGATTCATATTCATTCGTGTTGACCCCTAACTTTAGGATCACTCAGCCTTGATAATCGCCACTGTCGACAGGCAGCATCAGTTGGTGGTAATGCAGGAATCAAAGCAGCCGGTAGAAAAGAAAATTCACACAAGTAGTGATCTGACCTCAAGAGATTGAGATCATCATGAATGCTCATTTCTGGTGCAAGGAATTGGGAGGCGTTTGAAATGAAGTAGTCAATAATGCTCCTGCCCTGGGTGTCATCAAACGTATTGATACCATATGCCAGCTCCATATTCCAAAGCATTAAACCGTGGTCATCTAACCATGCTTCAAAATCAGTGCATCTATGGGAAGTGCTGCGTGCATCGCCTGTATGTCCAGCCAAACGAATGTTGAAGTTGCTGAGGATCAGAGTATGCTCATTTAGTGAAAGGTCTGTATAACGTTTTTTGATGATATTGGGAGAAAGGTGTGGAGCGAGGTAGAGATCATGTAGAGTGTATGGTCCTATTTGAAGAGAGAGGGTATCAGGATCAGTGATAGATAAAGGATGTACATGATAAGGAAAGTCTTTGTGAATAAAAAAGGACAAACCACCCAGGCCACAGTCTCTATCAATAACCTGTGCATAGTTATGTACTTGCCTCCAAGGACACTAGATTGTGCCCTTGGTAATGTATGTTTCAGTCACTAGAAGAATGTCGATTGAATCCTGTAGGCACACATCAAACAACTCAACTGGACGATGGTCTAAACTGCGAGCATTGAGTAATCTAATGTTTAAGCATGTCATTGTAAATCATCCGTTACAGAGGGCAATTCATCAGTTTCCATATTCTGATCCTGATCAGTTTGGGGTGGTGCAGGTAGTTGTGTGCACAGCGCGTCCAGGGTTATTTCTTTGTTATTCTGTGCATCTGTAGGCGGGTGTTTTTGATCATTGAAATACTTGTGGAAAACAGCCTTGGAGAGTTGTACTGGTGCATTGGCGCTGGTAAAAAAACGCATAATACTAGTACCTAGGTATGGAGGCAGGCGCAGGCATGTTTGATACATGCGATCAATGAAAATATCATATGCTTTTTGTTTTCATTCATTCTCTGAGAGACCTTGCAGTTTTGAATCGCCAATTATTTTTGAGCTGATGGGATTGAAGTTGTCAATTGGTGTAATCTTGTTGTTAGTAAAAACAGAAAGAATGTCCTTTCTATAATCCACATGGATGAGCAGAGCAATGACACCTCTTGCAGAGAATTGTACATCAATGATACAAGATCTCGGAATCTTCAAAACATCTAAAAGTTTCCAAACTCCTGAATGCTTCATGTGATGCTTGCAGGGCAAATAAACAAAGTCATACTTTGATGGTCCTGGTGCAGTATTGAGTACTCGTTGTACTATTTCTAGTGTTGGTTTTTTTTGGTACTGTTGGAGAGGTCTGTATTTTTTTGCTCGCTCAGACCAAGTAGATGTTGTAGAGGCATTGGCTAGGCTGATACCTGTTGTATCTGTTGTTTTTGTTACTTTTGTTACTTTTGTTGCAGTTAAGTTGGAAGCTATTGGTGCCTTGTTATCTGTATGTAGACTTTTTTTTATCACTGATTTTTTTAGGTTTAATTTTGAGTCTTCAGTTTTTTTAAAAGTTGTAACTGGTAGAGGTGCTGTTTTTTTTATAGTTGTTATTTCGCTTTGTTGCATTTGTAGTAGTAGTATCAAAAGTTGACCATTCTGTTGGCAAAGTTCAGTTGTTTCTTTTTTATGAGCTAAATTTTGAAGGCACATTTCTTCTTGCAATATTGTAAGTTTTTTGTTGAGTTGCTGAAACATTTGAACAAATTGTTCAGATAAATCTTTGAACATATTGTCAAAGTTATCTGCTGTAATACCAAAATTAGTAGTAACTGACATATTAGTTACTATTTTTTGATTGTTATTAAAAATAGAGGTTGTCTCTATTTTTGATAATTTATGCTAAAGCTGAAACTAGATTTTAGAATAATGCTGCTGATAAGATTGTTTTACTGGAAGTTGTACAAGTAATTCAGAATCAGATTCTGATTCAGAGGGTAGTGGTTCCTTTTGGACTGCTGGGGCGACTGCTAGAGTGGCTGCTGGAGGACTAGTTTTAGGACTTGCTATTAAAATTTTTGTAAAAATTTTTTTTTGCAAAAAAGATATAAAAGGCCGAGACTTTACGTGCGTGACTTTCGTATACACTCTTGTTGACAGTGTATTGGTAATTTGGCCGAGCTGGTCTAAGGCGCCGCACTCAAGTTGCGGTCTCGAAAGAGGCGTGAGTTCGAATCTCACAGTTACCATTTTATTATATGTCGTTTTTGTGGGGTTGTCGTAATTGTCGTAATGGTAGATATTGTCATTTTCGTGGGGTGTCCATACACAACTACTGTTTTGGCTATAAGTCCAATCAAGCTGGTAAGGAATCACCAAAGATAATCATAAACAGAAGAAATAAAAATAAGATAAACAGATGATGATCTTTATTGTACAAACTACGTAGGATATTTATATACATTATTTTTTCTATTGTTTTCTATGAACAGAAGATGCGAGAAGTGTCTAAGAACTTCTTGGAAGTTAATCGCAACTTTGAGAACTTCCTGGAAGTTCTTCAGTAAAATAATTTTGCAGGTAAGGGTCTGACAATACTCCCTCCTAAGAATCTTGGTCATCCTCGAGCAAGAGGGACAAGAGGTAAGCCGAGTCAGAGAATTGGAGGTCAGAGCACATAGCGGCGCGAGCAGTAGTAGGGTCATACCAGGTGTCTTGCAAGTCTTGGTTATTCTTGACATAAATGGGTCGAAGACGATCAGTGTGGACCCAAGAAGCATAAGGTTTACCATTCATGTCAGCCAGCTTGTAGATATCCATGTTGTAATTATACTCAAGAACCTTGTAGGGCCCTTTCCAATTGTATTTGAGTCTGAACTTATTTTTGTGCTGCATAAGGACGTGGTCGCCTGCGTTAAATACTTGTCACTTTGTAAGGAAGTCCCAGTGAGTCTTGTCTTTGATGCAATCAGCCTGAAATTTGTCTTGCACAAGTTTACAAGCTTGATGCAATTGGCATATAGAGGGCATACGGCTGTCTACAATGTCTTATTCATTGGTAGAGATATCACATGTGACAAATGGATGGAGGAAGTTGCCAGGGAGGACAGGGTCTTGACCATAGATGAGATAAAAGGGACTGATGCCAGTGGTTCAATGTTTGCGGATGCAGGCAGCAAAAAGAGTGGCATTGATGTACTTGTCCCAATGATGGATTTTGCCATGAACATATTTGTGCAGCATTTGTTTAAGTATACCATTGGTCTGTTCGCACTTGCCATTTGAACATGGGTGAAATGCCAAGGTGAGGTTGTATTTGAGCTTGAGTCAGCCAAGGTAACTATTCAGGACTTTGGACAAGAAATTGGATCCGCGATCAGTGATGATTTCGTGAGGGCAGCCAAAACGAGTGACAATTTCTTCATACAGGAATCAAGTGATTGCTTCACTGGTAGCATTGGGGATGGCGCGTGCAATTGGATAGCTTGTGTTGTAGTCAACAGTGACCAGTAGCCAGCAGTTACCATGGATAGTCGTGGAAAGTTCACCAATAAAGTCTAAATGCCAGTGAGCGAACAGCAGTGGGATCTTGGTGAGATGCATGGGCGAGTGGTGGGCGTTGCAGTCAGCATTAGAGGCGAGTTGGCATTTGGGGCACTCTGATAACCAGGTCTTGATATCCTCCTTCATATCAGGCCACCACCATCGTTTTCGAATAATGTCATATATGGTCATCATACCTTGATGGCCAAAACCATGATGAACATGTTGGACAGTATCAGCACATCAGGCAAAAGGCAGAAATTGTATTTCCTTGACAGTGTCTCCAATCTTGACTTTATGGAAAACTTTACCATTGCAGACCACAAATGTATCCCTGCGTTGAGCCATCAGGTCCTTGTATGAAGGTGGCCAATTCTCTTCGGATTGGACATAGAAGCATGGCCAATCAGACTCTTGAATTGCCTTCTTCGCAACTGCGTACAAGTGATTGGGTTCCATGGTTGAGGCAGTGGGTGTACAATTGGGACCATCCCGTTGAGAAAGCAGGTCAGGGATGTGATTCTCCTTACTGGGCTTATATACAATGTTCAGATCATATAGTTTGAGTTCAGCAATCCACCAAGTTGGGCGAGGCATTGGCTTCTATTGGGATCAGAAGTACTTGAGAGGGTGATGGTCTGTGTATACTGTATATGGCCATCCTTTAATGAAGCATCGCCAGGTTCATAATGCGTGTAAGATACCTGACAGTTCACATTCTTGAGCCAGGTAGTTCCATTCTGCCAAGGATGACTTCTTGGATTCGAACGCCAGTGGGTGTAGATTACCATCAGATCCCTGCTGAAGGAGGACTGCACCAATTCTGAAGTCTGAGGCATCTGTTTCGATTACATATGGTAATTCTGGATTCAGGGGCTGGAGAACTGGCACATGCATCATGCAGGACTTGATTTCTTTGAATGCATCCTGGCACTCAGGGATCCAAACAATTGGTCTCCTCTTTGCACCAGTGCCCTTCGTCAAGTCGGTCAGTGGAGCCACAATGCTCGCAAAGTTCTTGATGAACTGTCAATAATGAGAACTGAGAGCAATGAATTGGCGCACCTCTTGGACATTCGTTGGTTGTGGCCATTCTTGAATTGCTTTGACCTTGGCCTTGGAGGGCGAGATACTGTCAGCACTAACCTGGAAGCCTACGAACTCCAAAGAGTGCTTATTGAACTCACACTTCTTCAGGTTGGCATATAATTTGGCTTTGCAAAGTCATTCGAGGACCAGACAGACGTGCTTGCAATGTTCCTCCTTGCTTTGACTATAAATAAGAATGTTGTCAAGGTACACGAGCATGAACTTGTCTAAGTAATCACCCAGGACAGAGTTCATGAGTCGTTGAAACGTCAGTGGTGCATTTGTAAGACTGAAAGGGAGTACCAGGAATTCAAAAGAGCCATATCTTGTGTTA
Organism: Saksenaea vasiformis B4078; assembly: GCA_000697055.1. NCBI lineage: Eukaryota > Fungi > Mucoromycota > Mucoromycetes > Mucorales > Saksenaeaceae > Saksenaea > Saksenaea vasiformis. Next base: position 3,301 of record JNDT01002093.1, on the reverse strand, counting down.
AATGCTGTTTTAGGGACATCTTCGGGATGGATCTTGACTTGGTGATAGCCACTCTTGAGATTGATACTGGAGAAGTACCTCACTTTGCCTAGTCATTTGAGGCACTCATCGATTCATGGCAGAGGATGTGAGTTCCATTGGGTCACCTGGTTGATGGCATGGTAGTTGATGCACATTCACATGGAGCCATCCTTTTTTTGAATGAACAGCACAGGAGCACCCCAGGGCGAACTGCTTGGTTGGATCAGTTTGAGGTCAAGGAGTTCGTGTAGTTGTTTCTGAAGTTCATCTAATTCTAAGGGACTCATCTTGAACAGCTGACAATTGATGAGACATGTATCTCCAGTGTCGATTACATGTTCCACATCGCAGTCAGGCAGTAGTCCTGGCAGAGTATCCTTGAAGACGTCAGTGAAATCATTGAACATTGTGTTGAAATCACCATTGTTGTCACGTTCCTGGTCATTGGTACAGTATGCCACAAAGATTTCATTGACTTGGCCCTTGTGTTCCATTCGTTCCAGTTGTCAGTGGGAGATCAGGGCAGCTACATTATCCCAGCATTCGTCATAGTGCGTGATTGGCGTCAGGGCATAACATAGGTTGCCTTGAATCAGTTTCCAAGTACTGTTCATCCAATCCGTTGGAATGGGAGCCACGTACTTGAACCAATCTTGACCGAGGATGATATTGAATTTTGTATCCAGAACATATGCTTGCCAAGTCTGATGGAAACCACCAGCCATTTCCAGATCGAAAGTTGCCTTAGTGTTGATATCCAGTGTGTGGCCTCCAGCTGTTTCGATGCATCATCTCTGAATCTTTTTGCACCTTGCGCCTTGACACATTCTGGGAGAGATGTATGAGGCGCTAGCACCAGTGTCCAACAAGATGGTTGCTGACTGACCATTACAGACCATAGAGTACAAGGGCAAATCACTGTTCTTTATTCACTATAGGAACAGAATTCACTTTTTTTAGTGATCACTAAAAATGCAAAGAAGTGAAAAAAAAGTGAAAAAAAAGTGATCGCCCAAATATAGAAAAGAGTGAAAAAGTAGTAAAAAAAAAGTGAAGAAAAAAGAAGAAAAAAGTGATAAAAAAGTGATCACTTTTATCAAAAAAAAGTGAATAAAAAGTGAACAAGTAGTGATTGTAGATTCGTTGTTTATTGGATAAAATTGCTATTGTGATTCTACTAGGCCCCCTGTCTATCTACCTTCCACTTGTCTAGAAAACCTCATATATGCTAAATACCGTTTTTCAAAGCAGCCGCCTTGAGACTAAATGAAAAGCCTACACAAACCATGTTTCTGATCAAAAAATAAAGATTTGTAGATGAAACGAAGGAAGTATTTATCCTATAAGAATATAAGTAATGGTTTCGTTGTAGTAAGAGCAACTTACGTCAAAAAAGGAAAAGGTCCGGCCTAAAAATAAGCATATAAGAACAAGAGATAAAGCAGAGGTCAGTCAACTTATGAAAAGACCAGTAGCATTACGACATAAAAAACGACTACTGTTGTAAATCAGTACAATCACAGCAAACAATTACCTCTATGCAAACGTTTAAGTTTGGATGATTGTCGAGACGGCAGAGTACTAGATGAGGTAGGAGGTCACTAGGCCAGACTCCTATTTAGCAGTAAGACAAAAATGTTTGTGATGAGCCAGTAACTTACCCATAAATTCTTAAAAGTAACAAGATGTTATGGAGAATTCCAAAAGAGGTGCATCATTGCCGTGAGGCTGTTGTAAAGAAGTTGCTAAAGGTGCCAGCAAGAAAGGAAATAAAGTCAGTACAAAGTATACGGAGTGTGGTACTTACAAGAAACCATTCAAATAGTACATGTTGCCACAGAAAACGGTGTAAAGCAAAAAAAAAAGGAAAAAGATCGAAAGAAAGAGGAAGAGAAAAGAAAGAGCGGCCCAATAAAAAAAAAAAGGAAGGAGCGACTTTTATTGCGCGTCTACCAAAATCACTTCTCATTGGCTGCACTAGAAATCATACTGTTCAGTGTGCGCATTCGCTTCTTCCGTCTCATTCACCGCGCCAGCATTCACTCCTTCCTCGTTCCGAACACCAGTCTCTTCTTCTCCTCGGTCATCTCTAGCGATGTGCCTGATATTTTATGTTAATAAAAGGATTCAAATAAAAAAGTTAACTTACTTTCTTCGTCGGTTGTATGCATTCTCCCATCTGCGCTTGATGAGAAAGCTTGCTCCCCAATTCTTCTCGCAAATGTCTAATGGCACCCCCATTTGGAGTGCTGCATGCTCCATCGTCTGGAAAGCCTGCTTCCGCTTGTCGGCATCTACCCTGCTCCAGGGCTGGTCAGATGCACTGAACCCGCATGCCGCCTCCAACTCCTCCACAACCGTCTGCGCCTTTTTCCCAAGAAGCGCGTACCGATCCTGCAAGACGCGTGGCGGCAACGTTGGGTCTCTCATGCACATGAGGAGTCGGAGGCTTTTCAACACCGAATTCTTACATTGTTGGCGCTTCCGGTCCTTGCCATCCAACCAGCTCTGGGTAGCAGGCTCCAGGTTCAGTGGCAGGTACTTGCGGATCAGGTCAGGATTTCCACTGATATCGTTCGGTACCGTTCGTGAAGGAGGAGTGTCACCGCGAATAATCGGCTCCACATGATCGCCCAATACGCCTTGTTCAGACAGTACACTGAACTGCTGACTGCCGAGCAGGGTTTGAGAGCCGCGCTGCTCCTCTTCATTCAGCTCACGCAAAGCGTCCTTAAGAGCATCCTTAAGGAAAGCAGGAAACAAGACAGGAGCCAATGCACGGATCTTTTCCTCCACGATCTCACCAACTTCCTCTTTCGATGCCCCACGACCATTTTCTTCCAGCGCCTCAGACAGCATCTGTCGGAACTCCGTGTTGACGTCTCTCTTGCGTTTGTTGGGATTGTGTTGAGAGGATGACATTGAAAATAAAAGTAGCGATAAAAAGTGATAGCAGTAACAGAAAAATATTGAGCGTTCAGCCCAAGTTACCTCCTCATTTATACTACTATCTGGAAAAAAATTCCTCTGCATACTGTGATAATAATCGGTCTTCTTGTGAGTCATAGCTGCAAATCTTCTTGTGAGTCATAATGGCATATTTCTGAAGTCTTCAGATGACGGTGGCGATTGCATTTCAAAGAAAAGGCTGCTGTCAGAGTTATCGGAGCGTTATCGTCAAGGTGACTCAACCTCGAACGACATAAATAGCAGGTTGCACGAAGGGCAATTGCCATAAATGGATGCACTTGAGAGATCCGTGGCTGAATAACGCGTAAGC
>JNDT01002088.1:0-16643 GCA_000697055.1 Saksenaea vasiformis B4078 | reverse complement strand
AAAGATAAAAAGAGAAATAAAAAGAGGACAGCGGAATTGTCGTCGCTTGTCAGACAGAGAATAAAATAAAAAGAAAAGAAAAGGAATCAATGGATTCGGGCTAATGGTGGTTTCTTGAGAATAACCAATGGAGGCGAGCAATAAAAGGCGGTTTGAGAAATAAAAGAAAAACCTTTGGAAAAGACCTTTTGAGATGGCTTGAGATAACCAAGAGAAGAATATGCTGTTATAACCTAATGTTTTATTCATTGAATTGGAGGGGTATTTATACAAAATAGATCGATAGAAAATAATTTTGCTAAGTGGATGATCATCTAGTCTATCATGGCTCGAATGGATAATGACGGCAGGTAATTGATTCAATCGTATGCACTTTGGATCATATGCACTTTGGATCATATGCATCTTGAATCATATGCATCTTGGATTGTATGTACTTTGGATCATATGCAGTTTCGATTGTATGCAGTTTCGAGTAGATGTGCCTTTGGATAAGGTTTGGGGGTCTTGTTGGGGGTGATACCAGAGGTCATGTGCTGTTGTCAGAGTGGATGTCAGTCTGTATAGGATTCCATGAGCCTAATGATAAGAACCTAGAGGACTTCAAAGTTGTAACACAACTTTGAAAGATATATTGTGTCAAGGCAACATCTTTTATTGATCCACTTGAAAAAGAATAAAAAAATAAGAACAAGGTAAAATTGATATTGTAGATAAAAGAAAATAAAAAGGCAAGATTGCCACAGAGTAAAAATCGGCACGCTACAACATCAATTTTACTTCATATTTTCAAATGGACTTACAAGTTTGCAGCACTTTTCATTATAACCACAGTACTTCTGGTCGTGAACATTGCAAAACATTTCTTGGTGAGACGCAATTCTTTGTTTATTACCAACACGAGGAAGACCAGCGCATCCTTGCTGTTGTATGATTTTACAAGGACGTTAGACAACAATGCAATCAGTTTCCAGTCCTTACAAAAAGCGCGACTGACAATGGAGTGTTGGTGGTCATTGATGTCAACAAGCTAAGAAGCACGACTGGGTTAATTCAAAGTATTCATTTGAACAACCGTTTCCATCTTGTTTGGCTGTATGGGAAAATAGACCAAAAAATGAAGTTTGGCAATCCAGCCTCATTAGGCTAGTCACGGAATTCTTTTTTTCTGTCCTTTTTACTTCTGTTTATTTCTTTCTCGCCCCCCTTTTTTTGTTCCTTGCTCTTTGATCTACCCTTGCTATCTCTTCATTTCTCTACCTCCAGTTTGTATGCAATTAGCTTTTTCTTTCCTCTATATCATTTCTTTATTGTTTTCTTATATATATTACAGTGACTCAAAAAATTGCTCAAGTATTTTGAAATTTTTGACATTTACTTAAATTGCGCAACATTTTCCTGATTAAACTCTTGTGAAACCTATATCATTCGATAGAGCTATTAATCAGCTTTCTGACAATATATAATACATGCCATTCCAGTCAATATATCTAAAGTTATAAGTAAACAAAGGCTCATTTTTTTAAATTGCCAATTTTGACAAGTAAAATAAAGTAATATACATGTTTGTCAATTAACCTTTTTAGCATTTCTGTTGCACAGCTCATAATATAAGTATAAGACTTTTTTATTTCTGCTTATTTTTTATTCTTTTTACTGATTCTGCATTTTGCCATTGCAATGATTGCCATTTCAGAAGAAACTAAAAACAGTATTTTCACCCTTACTTTGCAAGGCCTTTCTACACGTAAAATCGCAGAACGACTTGGTATAAGTAAAGGAACAGTCTACAATTACCAGAAAACAATGAAAAACCAACCCAAGAAAAAGCATGCAGGCCGCCCATCAGCATTCAGTGAAGCTGATTGCAGAGTAATTGCGCGCCACATTAGCAATGGGACATACCGAAATGCAACAGATGTCGCCAATCATCTCGCCAATGAAGGAAAAACTGTCTCTGTACAGACCATTCGTAACCTTCTCAAGAAGCGTGGATTTAACGCACGCCCAAAGCCCAAAGCGTTGCCTCTCCAAGTTGCTCAATGTAAAACCAAACGTTACCTGTTTGCACGCACATACCTTAATTGGACTGAAGAACAATGGCGTAACGTTGTTTTTAGTGATGAGACAAAAGTCGTTCGCCTTGGATCTGATGGTTTAGACTGGACCTGGGTCAAAAAAGGAAGAGCACTTCAGGATCACAATGTCGTTCCAGTGTACAAAGGTGGCGGCGGCAGCCTCATGTTGTGGAGTTGCATTACAGCAAGTGGTGTTGGATATATTATGAGGATCGATGGTGGCCTGGATGCTGAGTTGTATTGCAAGATCCTCAGTGAAGATTTCCTCAAGACACTGTGAGCCTACAACATGAACAAAAGGGACATTATTTTTCAACAAGATAATGACCCTAAACATACATCCAAACGTGCTAAAAAGTGGTTCTGTGATAACAGAGTACATGTGCTTGATTGGCCGTCATACTCTCCAGACCTGAATCCAATTGAACATATGTGGGCATTGCTCAAACAATGTATCTGCAGGAATTATTCTATACCACCTCGCAACGTTGATAAACTGTGGGAACGTGTATCACAGGAATGGTATCATATTGATCCAAAACTCGTTGTAAAATATATTGATTCTATGCCAAGAAGAGTCAAAGCAGTATACAAAGCAAAAGGCAGCTATACTAAGTTTTAATAAAGTCATGTAGTCAATTACCTACCATTGCGTCCTGTAATGTGACAATTACTAAAGTAATTCGCATTGTAGAGATTAGATGCATAAGGAAAAGAAGAAAAAAATAGAAACAATAAAAAATGAACTAAGGGAAAAAAGGACAGCCAGCAGTTATCTTGACACTGAAGTACTTGTCTTTTTGCTACGGAAGTGGTTGAAATGCAAGATGAAGGGATCAATGACGGAATGAGGGTTTGAAAAAGAGTAAAAAAAGCTCTGTCAGCATGAATTTTTCATGAAAATTGTTTGTTTTTGAAGTGAAAAAAAGATCCCAAAAGTACACGTCACTGCCGCGTAAGTACTGGAAACACAAGGAAAAATTGCTACTCTTTCCAGTACCAACAGAACTTTTTGACAATGACGCTCATGATCCCCCTTAATCTTGGCATTAAGATGCAGTGTGTCATTGCAGCAATCAACTTTCATCAACAGCAGAACCAGTTTGATATTTCCTTTCGCAATACTTCTTTTTTCGTTTTGCTACCTAACTTGTGAAATACCAGTATACAAAAGCTGTAGCCAGTATATGAAGTCAACGACGATCTGAATAATGATTATGCAACCCACCTCGTTGACCAGTTTATGCAAATCTTCATTTCAATATTTCATTCGCAATGTTGCCTTACGAAAACTAGTTTTTTAAACATACATGGGCATATGTGGTACCAATATAAAGGTATACTTTGGTGTCTTATGCAAACGTCTTCCATGATGTACAGTCTGATTTTGCTAATTGTACTCATTTTACATCAGCATTGTATTCATAATTACGACTACAGATACATCTTGATCTCCTGTTTTTTGCAACAAACTGGTTATTCTGAATATAAGGAATATGAAAATATATGGAATATGACTACTGCATATGTATAACTGTTAGTCCAGGTAAGAGTGGTAGTAATCTGCAGCATCATTGCAATCAGCTCTAAATGACATTCATGTAATTAGAATGAATGAGAGATCTAGAGCCAAAATATTTTGAAGGTTGATAGGAACTATTTCTAGTACAAACTTAGGTAGCTGGAGTTGAGTAATAAGCACTACAGTAATGTATTTGTTATCTTGATATTACAGTAAAAAAATCAGTGATTTAAAAAAATGAGTCTTTGTTTACTTATAACTTTAGACATATTGATTGAAATGGTATATATTATATATTGTCAGAAAGCTGATTAATAGCTCTATTGAATGATATAGGTTTTACAAGAGTTTAATCAGAAAAATGTTGCGCAATTTAAGTAAATGTCAAAAATTTCAAAACACTTGGGCAATTTTTTGAGTCACTGTATTTCTTCTGATCCAACTTGCTGATCACCCAAGAAATATCTCTATTTCATCTCCATACATCTCTAATTGATAGAATCAATACAAGAACAAAGGTAACCATACCAACGATTTTACTGACAATTATACTCTTTTTCAAACAGATCTCTTTATATATTGTCAATCCAGACAACAGTTACTCTATTTTATCTTTTCTTTTCTTTTCCTCAAGCTTTACTGCTTATCCAAGTCTTGGTGTTTGACTCAAATCCACACCTGGTGCTCACACAAACCAAACTCTTTTTATCTACCGAAACTACCTTTTTCTATATTTTACTAGCTATCTCTGTCATCAAATTTACGCTTAGATACTACCTGGAAACATCTCTACTTATATTGACAAGTCAAAAATACAGTGTAACAACAGTACAATCTGAGTGAACAGTGCAAGATGACGAGCTGCAAGACTATCTGCAAACTGATATAGTCAGAAACCTGCACTGCAATATTCTTGCTTGGTGGGTGGAACGTAGGAACCAGTATCCTGTGTTGTCTTCCATTGCGCGAGATTACTTGGTGATTCCAGGTTTGTGAACAACATAGTAGACAGAGTGCACACTTACATATTCAACTGCAGGTACCAGTGCTCCAGCCGAATGAGTGTTCTCTGGTGCTCAAACACTGATACTTTAGAATTAGCAATTGCTATCACCCAGTACAATCTGTGCATGTATGCTGTTGAAGTATCAGCTCCTTTGTAAAGAGAATAGGTATTAGTCGCAGATGATAAACGAGGTTGTAACTGACATGTCATTTATACCAGATGAATGATAGATTCTCATCCAAATCTTCAGCAGTGCCCGTTGGTCATAGTTAAGAGAAAGACAACCAAAAAAAAAAACCATCAAAAAAGAAACTCAAAAAACCTGTGTCAGTGTCCTTTTTTTTTTACTTTATTTTTTTGCTTCCTTTCCTTCCCTTCAACTAGTAGAATATTACTCTTATTACAATAAATGTCACTCATTTGCAAATAACTACATATTATGAAGTGCATTTGGTTTTTGAAATTAAATTACTATAACCACTTATTTTCTTTTGACATTGTACTGTCAGTAATCAGTTCAATCTAGTAAACCGTACCAACTTTGTACTGTACTGACTTTGTACTGTACCAATCTTTTACTGTACTGACTTTGTACTGTACTGACTTTGTACCATACTGATCTTCTACTGTACTGACCTTGTACCATGCTGACCTTATACTGTACTGACTTCTTACTGTACTGACTTTTTACCATACTGACATTTGTACTGACTTTGAGAAACTGTCAGTAATCGAGCTATTACTGTGAACTGTACCAAACTGTACTGAACTGTACCATTAGGAGCCCTAATTTGAAGTGGATGATTACATACTCTTACAACATGAGAACTGCTTTAGACTCGAATACCAATGGATGGGCCCATATCTGGTGTTATAAACTTGGTTTTTAAAGGTTCAATAATGTAGACAATTGAGAAGTATCGTGAGAGTCACATTTATTTAGAAATTGTAATGGGTCAGTATTTATAACTTCAGATAAATGTCTTCCCTTTCTGACTATATTATGGACTCTGATTGATAGTTATAATTCATTGACCCTGCTCTTATAGCATGTAATTGAGAAAGTATAAGTAGAGAGTTGTCTCTCATAACCATTGTTGATTTACCACATTACCCCCTTCCAGGTTCAGTTATGACCAGGTATTTTTTGACATGGTGTTGTACTTATTTTCTCAGATGCTTACTTTGATGAACAGGTTGTTTTGAGGCATTATTTGTTCTTTTTGTTGTGTCTTTCTGCTGTATGATTTTGCTTTCATTAGGATGTCTGGTACCCAGTCTCTCTCAATAGTCTGAGATCGTTTTTGGGCTACTAAAAGTGTCTGGCGTTTGCCATGTGTCATCTTTTTCACTATATCCTTCCCATCGGACTTGGTACATATATTTCCCTTTAGATATCTCCTTGTGTCCTACGATGGCTTGTATTGTATAATACTCTTTGCCTCTTTTTTGAACTTCTTCAAGGGATACGATTTCATCTTGTGAGATGAGTTTGAGTTGAGATGGTGCATAGTCGCGTGACATAAGTAGACCTTGCTCATCTACCAAAACATAGGATCCACCTTTGGTTTCACGTACCACAGTGTATGGACCTTCATAAGCAGGCTGCAGTTTGCCGCGCTTCATTTCACATATCATGACTTGGCTGTTTGGCAGGAATTTTACCATCATAAATTTCTTATCAAATTTTCCTTTTTGTGCATTTGTCAGGACTTGTGTCCTTTCAGCAATAGCTGGAAATACCACATCTGCCATATGTTCAATGCGATCTAGGAGTTCCTCATTTGTGAGTGCTGGTACGTTTGGATCTTGTGCATAGTCTTTAAAGCCATTCATTGCTCTGGCGAACATAAGACTATATGGCGACGACCCATGTCTTTTGGTTACTTTGTTGTTGAGTGCAAGTTGTACGCTTGGTACATACAAGTCCCAATCTTTGTTTGCTCCTTTAGTATATTTACTGATCACATTTACTGATGTTTGTACCCAGCGTTCTGCTACGCCATTGGCTCTTGGATAGTAAGGCGTTGTGAGTCAGTGCTCGAAGCCTGATTCTTCTGCCAGTTTTGTCATGAGTGTGTTAATGAACTCTTTTCCATTGTCTGATTGTAAGTAGCAAGGAAAACTGAAATCACAAAATACATTGATGACAGCGCCTACAACTGTAGTTTGTTTCTTGTCTGGGATAGCTCTCAAAACACAGAATCATGTGCATATGTCAACCATGATGAGAAGGTAGTGATTACCTGTGTGAGAGGTTGTGAAAGGACCTGCTAAGTCGATTGCCCAGTGATCACTGGAGAGGTATGCGTGTATAGGTCGTAGAGGGTGAAAACCCTTTTTTATGATGTTATGTCATTGACACTCTTGGCATTCTTATACTGTTTTAACAGCGTCTCTATGCATATTACTCCAATTAACTCCATCATTGTGTAGAGCATTCACCATTGCTTCTGCTCCAAAGTGTCCAAAAGAGTGCGCTTGTTCTAGCAAGTTCTTTCTTTCATCTTCAGGAGGTGTAAACATTTCTTCTATTGTTAAATTGGTGATATTTCAGTTGATAAGGATGCGAGGACCATTTTGCTCTGTGCCTTCATTACCTCCTTCCAGTTCTTTTGCCAGAGGAAAAAGATGAGACAACTGGTCAGGCAAAATATTATCCAATCCTGGAATATGGATGACCTCGAAATCATATGAGAGAAGAGTATCCAGCCAATTGATCATCATGGCGTTGGACTGCTTCTGTGTGTACAGATATGTGAGTGATTTGTGGTTGGTGTACAAGGTAAACTTGTTGCCCCATAAGTATTTGTGGAATTTTGTTAGAGCATACATGATGGCAAGTAATTCATGCTTTGTTGTGGAGTAATTTCTTTCACTCTTAGAAAGAGCACGTGCCATGAAAGCAATGTGTCGTGTCTCATTGTTGATGACCTGATACAATACTGCGCCAATGCCTGCGTTAGAGGCGTCTGTGGCAACCATGAAGGGATGGTGCATATTTGGATATTGGAGGATGGGTGCTTGCAATAGCACTTCCTTAAGGTTGTTAAAGCATGTAGTATGCTGTTCAGTCCACTGTGTGCTGAGAGAGTCAGCGTTACGCAACTGGTCGAGTGGTGCAGTGAGCATTGAGACATTGGGAATGTGTTCCCGAAAGTAGTTGATGACACCGAGAAAGTGTTGGATATCCTTACCCACCTGGGGTATTGGCCATTCTTGGAGATTGCTGACTTTGCGCATGTCGAGTGAGATTCCTTTCTTGGATACACAAAATCTGAGGAGATATACTGACTTTTGCGTGAAGTAGCATTTTTTGGGGTTGAGTATGAGATTGACCTCTGTGAGTTTAGAGATAGCCATACGAACATGGTTAGTGTGTTCTGCCATGTTTTTAGAGAATACCACAATGTCATCCATGAAAGTAGTGACAAACAGCATGTCTTTGAAGACGATGTGCATGACGCATTGGAATTTGGATGAGATGGGTTTCAAACCAAATGGACAACCTCGGAACATATATTGACGACCGTCTGGCGTTGTGAACGTGGTTTTGGGCCTGTCTGGTTTGTACACCTCAAATCAATGAAATGCACTTTTTAAATCAAGCGTGGTAAAGACTGCTGCATTTCGTAATGTGTGAAAGATATCTCGTATGAGAGGTAGAGGATACCTGTCATCCTTTAACAATTTGTTGATATGCCTAGGATCCAGGCAAGGATGGTGATCGGTGTATTTACCAAACATATCTTTTTTCGGTGCCAGCATCAATGGACTATTCCATTCCGAATTGGCTTGCACTTCTTCAATTGTACCATCCTTTAACCATGTTTCCACAGTTTCTCTTATTTTTTCTCAATACACCTCAGGTAGAGGGTATTGACGTCTCCATGATGTAACTCCTTCCGGAGTGTCAATATGGATGACTGATTCAGGTACCATGCAAAACGATGTTTTAGGGATGCTTTCGTTGGCCTCTATGGTAGGCTGAATGGCGGTCATAAAATCTGTCTGCTCTGTGGATGTTCCTGCAGGGGAATTATTTGGCTCGGGTGTGTCATCTGGTACGTCTATGTTCTCTTGTTCCCATGACATGTCATCCCAAGAAGTTGCAAGGCCTGTCAGTGCAATTCCCAACTTCGGCATTAGATCAGTGCCAATGCTAATCTTTGTATCCAATGCTAGATCCATTATGATGAAGTCATGCTGTATGCGTTTACCTCTATAAATGATCTCTACGCCTTTTACTATACCAAGGTTTGGTGCAGTACAGTTTTTGGATGCTAACTGGATATTTTGCTGATCTTTAACGATCGATTTATTTATTTTTGAACAAAGGTTCAGTCTATCTACTGACGACGGTTCTATGTATGATGCGTTGGCCCCAGTGTCCACGAGTGCAAGTTCATGCTCATTCTGGATAAGGATAGGCACATAGAATGCGTCAGTGAGATCGTACATATGATCTGCGTTAAGGTGCTTACCTTTCGTTTGCAAGTCCAATTTATCCATGTCAATGTCTTTTAGATCTTGATCCATGGATTGGACTAGGATTCCTGCGGATCGGTTGACCAGGAAGTTTTTCGCATTCTCTTCTTTCTTGAGTCCGCGCTTGTACACATAAAACTCGTCGCATTTATGACCAGAGAAATATGGCACTTTTTTACAATGTCTACAGAGGTCGGGTTGCCCCATAGACTTCTTGTTTGGTGTGCTGTTGCTGTGTTTCGCGCCCATCTCTTCTTGTATGAGCTCTTTGAGGGCATGGCATTCGTTGCGCCTATGGCTACCATGAGGGTGAATAGGGCACTGCGCATACTTACTTTTTTTAGCTCCTCCCTCGAAGCTGTCCTTCGCTGGGTAGTGGGTACGGCGCTTGCCGTTCTCATTATGCACTGATGGCTCCTCACCATGAATGGCATCCATGTCCGCCTCTTTACCGCAAGTTGCAACGATCAATTGCAACACTTTCACAAGGTTGGTGGGGGGTTGCATACCAAAATGGTTAGTCAGTGCAGACCACGCCTTTTCTCTTATGCTCTTCCTTAATGAGGACACGTAGTTCCACACCAGTTCTTCTCCGTTGTCCTTCCCAGCTTCATATGCAATGTCTTGGAATCGTTCAGTGAATGTCCTTACCAATTCATTGCGTTCCTGCTTAATGTTGCACAACTCGTACCATTTGCGCCACACGTAGTAGGAGTTGCCAAACTCTTCCATAAGCAGGCGTTTGGCTTGGACCCATGTTAGGTTGCAGTTCGCCATGGTGCGCTGGAACCAGGAACACTGTCTCACATCACACGTCATCCAGAACAAACGCTCCCAATGTCTATCCAAAGACAAACCATGCACCTTCAATGGCATCTCAAATTCGTCAATGAAATCCTGAATGGACTCATGTCTCTTTTTTGTTGGGTCACGTAGTGGCCCCATCTTTAGCTGAAAAGCTGGTAGTTTCTTAGGTATGAACTTGTCATCCTTGTCTTTCTTTTTGGCCTTTTCTCCGTTACAGCTAGTGCTGTGTACACAGGTACGAAGGGACTGGGCGTCTGCAAAGATCTCCCAATCCTTCTTAGCCTTGTCTAAGGCAGCCTGTGCCTGGCTCTTCTCCTGCTCATCATTTCCTGCCAGGGCCATCATCACGCGGGACGTGGCTTCATCCACACGTTTCTTCAACGTCTCCTCCAGTTTTCCTTCGTCAAAGGCGGGGGTGGGCTTGTCGTCCTGGGTGCTGTTCTCCTGGACGTCATCCATTTCAACCTCGATGTCGGACAGAGGGGAGGTGCTGAAATCTTCGGAGGGCGAGTTTTCTCTTTGCATTTTGCTTCCTGTTGTTGTTGAACAATTCACGATAAAAAATGTTATAAACTTGGTTTTTAAAGGTTCAATAATGTAGACAATCGAGAAGTATCATGAGAGTCATGTTTATTTAGAAATTGTGATGAGTCAGTATTTATAACTTCAGATAAATGTCTTCCCTTTCTGACTATATTATGGACTCCGATTGATAGTTGTAATTCATTGACCCTGCTCTTATAGCATGTAATTGAGAAAGTATAAGTAGAGAGTTGTCTCTCATAACCGTTGTTGATTTACCACAATCACTACAAGCTCCTCTACAGTCAGGAATATCAAATGGCTCCTTGGGCAAAAGAGTTCTTCACTGATCTGTACTCTTGTAAAGTCACAGCAAAACGATTGGGCAACAAGGGTTATGAGTATGTTCTGAAAATCACAGCTAACGCGGGGTACGGCTTCCAAGGGTACAACAAATATGATCGTTTGATAACAACGATTTATGGATGGAACATGGAATCTCATTTGGGTGCTCTCAAGTACAGCGGTCTCACATCGTATCATAAGTATGATGTGAACGGATCCTCGGTTTTCGTGGGGTACGAGACCAGAGACGTTCTCCTTGACAACGTCAACATCGCAGCCGCTGCTGCTATTACTTCATATGGGTGCATTCACCTACATCAGATCATGACGGAGATTGAATCATTGGGAGGAACGGTGTTCTATTGTGATACCAATTCGATCATAATGGATCTACACATCGAAGATCATCCTAGCTTGGCTGAACAAGTAATGGGTGATAAATTAGGCCAACTTAAGAACGAAATGGTAAAGAACAGTGTTGAAGACCCAATCAATGAAGCCATTATCGTTTCATCCAAGTTGTATGGACTGAAAACAGCCAGTGGTAAGCACATCACTCATGCCAAAGGAGTAAAAGCGAAGACAGATGAGGAGCAGGTGATCCTATATGAGAAGTTGAAAGCAATGCTTAACGAGCCTCAGAAATTCAAAGTCCCTTCAATTGTGACAGGACGTGTGAGGAAGACTGAGGGCGATCTTTCAGTGTATGACACTGTTCTAATGAAGGAGCTCTCAGGAACATATTCAAAATGAATCCTTAACCCAGACGGAATGACAGCGCCCTTGACATACCAATGAATGATACCAAAGAGGAGAGTTGAGACTTTTAAAAGAACGTCGAGTGAATTTCACTGATACAATGAGTAAGATCTGTTGAGTGTGCCACGTTGAGAAGGCGCTAAGCGATTTCTATGCTAATCATTTAATGTGCAAGAAATGTTATCTTGAAAGACGTAGATCACCCTCGCCTTCGCCTTCAGCTCAGCCAAGAGAGGCTTTGACACAGACCCTTGGACAGGACTGAACGAGCCTGCAAAGTGATCGAGGAAGACCTTTGACTGACGCGAGCCTGACACCCATTTCCGTCGAGCCAACGCATGATCCTCATGATGGAGGTGGCATGCCTGCCACCGCAGTGGCTGGGACAGTAATAATGATTTCAGGTATTGCCATGCTGAATCCTTTATTGATTGCTAGTGGTTGGCTGAGCTTCATCCTGAGTTCCTTGCGTCGTTAGCGTGTTTAAAACGTTTTAAAGCATCTTCATCTTCTTAACTTGTTCAGTGATATCCTCCAACATCGCTTTTAGTTCTTTTATGTCCTGTTTGACCTCCTCTCACATGATCAACGTTTCTTGTAGCATAGAGCACGCTTGAGCTTGTCTTTGTTTTCTTAGCTCATAACATCTCTTGTTGCTGCATTTCTTGCACAAACGATGTCACCTGTAAAACTCAGGTGATTCTATCTCACAATCAGGGTTCTTGCACTTTCACTTTTCTTCAACCATTGTCAGACTCGAGACATTATCCAATCTGGTGAGATTCACTTTGGTTTTTTACTCACAACTGTTGATGATGAGAGTTGTTATCTGGGATAGGTAAATTCCCCAATTGAATGTTGCATGATTTTCACACTCTCGTAAGCCAACGCCATGTGCTCTGCTTCAGCCAATGTGGTTGGATATCTAGTTACCACATGTATACACACTTCGTCCTGTAGTCCCCTCGTGAAGCGATCCAATGCTTCTTCATCTGTCATAGTTGGTATTTCTACGCAGACACTCCTAAATGCTGACACGTAGTCTGTGACAGAGCCGTCCTGTCATAACACTGCCAATCGGTCACGAGCCACTTGTGTTGCATTGGGTGGTTGAAACTCTTGAAGGACCACCTTCCGAAATTCAGCCCATTCATAGATTGGTGCTCCAAATTGTTCGCACTGTCACCACCAGAGTTCAGCCTCGCCTCGCAGGAGTGATGTTGCATAGCTTATTTTTTCCAAGTCAGGTAATCGTCCCATCTCAGCATATCACTCCACCAATCGTATCCATGCTTCTGCCACATAGGCTGTTCACTCTCCTCAGAACGTGTTGGGTGCACGAGCTTTGATACGAAATGCAGGTGCTGCTTGCTGTTCCAATAGGCGTGTGACCACCTTTAGGAGTTTCTCCATTTCTCCTTCTTTTGTCAGTTGTGGATTCATTTCTTCCTCGTCGGTGAGGTCTTCTTGTGTATGGTATGTTTTAAAGGAGTTGGGTAGATCGAAATTATTCATCAGCTACCAATTGTTGTGCTTCTTTTTGGCTGATCCAATCAATGGCCACGGAAGTTAACTTGAATAGCGTCAGAGAATAAAAGAACAACAGAAACAGATGATGCCTTTATTCGTTATGAATGTTCATGCTTATATATCTTTTCTAAATCTATAATTATATGAGAACGTCAGTAGAGAATATAAAAATGTAAATACGGCAGAGCATCTTCAAAGGGAAATGGATTTCAGTCAAGACTTCTTGCGCTATGTGCTGTTTATGGTTGAAGGCCAAGTTGCCTTTTGTGATTCGGGATCCGATTGGCTGAGGTCTTCTGGGTATGACAACCAACTCAGATCAAGGCCCGATACGTATACGATGTCAGAGCTGAAGTCATCAAAACATTTTACTGAAATGTTTCCAAGAAGTTCTTAGATACTTCTCGCATCTTCCACTTCATAGAACAGAATAGAATAGAATAGAAGATATCATTAGTATAAATATTTCGCTTAGTTTTAGGCAATAAACATTATTGAATTCTCACACACTTTCGTTTTATTCTCTGTCTCTTTATTCTATTCTGGCTTGATTGGATATTGATCCAAAACAGTAGCTGTGAATCGACTTTACGAAAACAACAATTGGTAGCTGATGACCAATGAAACCACCAATACTGCTGAACAATGATATTTTACTATGCAAGCGACAATGGCTGAACAGAACACTCAGAATATGATGGCCATGATGGCCTGAATGCTTGAACTGATTCAAGAACAGCAAACTGAACTACGGCTTATGCAACAGGAAGCCCAGACTCGCCAACCGACTGGTAATGGATTACCAAGTGGCGTACGACCTGTGAAACCCAAGATCTTTAAAGGAGAAAGATCCTCAGCAACTGTGGAAGCCTGGATCCACACTTTCGAAAAGTTTGCTGAACTATCTAGA
Organism: Saksenaea vasiformis B4078; assembly: GCA_000697055.1. Lineage (NCBI taxonomy): Eukaryota > Fungi > Mucoromycota > Mucoromycetes > Mucorales > Saksenaeaceae > Saksenaea > Saksenaea vasiformis. The sequence continues at coordinate 2,676 of JNDT01002088.1, read as the reverse complement.
TTGAATGACAATCAACGTATCACATATGCTTCAATGCTGCTTCGAGATGCTGCAGCAACATCTCGAGACAACATTCAATGAGAATGGTGAAAACGCTGTCCCAACCACTTGGTGCAATTTCAAGGATGATTTCTGCAAGGAGTTCAAACCGAGTAACGCATCCAAACTGGCAAGACAGCATATCAAGGAACTACAACAGACCCAGATGATCCACGAATACATTGTCACATTCTGTAACATCATGCTCAACTTACCTGACATGTATGAAGAAGACGCGGTGGACCACTTCGTCCAGGGACTGCAATACACAGCATGCCTACAAGTCTTGCTCAAGAACCCGCAAACGTTAGTCAAAGCATACAAAGCTGCTGAGGCATTCGAAGCTGCCAAAGAGTGCACTCAAGGACTTCGTGGTCGCTCCATGCTTTCTGGTGATCAGAACTCCATGTACTCACCGAACAAACCTGTACCAATGGATCTCGATGCGATTCGCTCCCAAAATAGCAATCGCTACACTGCTGGTACCCTCCAGAGACAGCAGCAAATGTACCAACCAGACCGTCAACAGTCAAGGCCTCAGGTCTGTTTCAATTGCAGAAACTCTGGCCACATTGCTTGTCAGTGCGCCCTGCCTATGCTGCCTGATGACATACACTACCAATCTCGAGCTTTCAACTGTGCGAACCATTTAAAAGAACAGGCGCGTCAGGATTGAAGGGAGTCCCTTCGCGCAAACGACCATCCCTTAACATCACAAACGTCAAGACCACCACAGGCGATCCAATGGAAACACCACTGATTGATTTGTCTGAAAAACGAGATACTCTCCTAGATGACAACCAATTAGAGAGAAAAAACCTACAGGATGATCTATTACATATCAACAAATTGAACTCAATAAAGAACACCGAATTACCTCTGTACTCCATGGTTTGCAATGGTCGGTTGGCAGACGTCTTATTAGACACTGGTGCCAGTGCCTCGTACATCGCCCCAAGAATGTGTCAAGATTCCAAATATGAAACGATCCAAGCACAATCTGTGGAAACTGCTGGAGGTCATACACTCAATGTCAATACCAAGGCCATTTTCAATCTGGAAATGGCCAGTGGTTTTCAACAGACCTGGCAAGCATATGTCCTAGATACGAAATTTGACATTATTCTCAGGCAAGATTGGTTCAAGCACGTGGCTCCCATCCCAGATTGGACAAACAATACCTGGGAGTTGGTGCAAGGCAACTTATGATACACATTGATCCTGAACACTCCGCGAGAGGCACAGTTTGACCATGCAGCCTCATTAGTATCCCATTGACAACTGAAGTGACTGGAATGCCACAACCAAATCGATGAAGTTTTCATAGCCTATTGCACTAGCGACAAGGACCGCCACTATGACAACAACTTCGACAGGGTGTTAGCCGAATTCTCTGATGTATTCAGAGACACTCTACCTGGATTGCCCCTGGACCATGACGTAGAACATGTAATCGACACCGGTGATGCACGCCCCATCAAGCATCAACCATTCAAGATGAGTCCGCTGGAGTTAGATGAGCTTCAAAAACAGCTGTGTGAACTCCTCGACCTCAAGCTCATTCGACCAAGTAACTCTCCTTGGGATGCCCCTGTGCTCTTCGTGTGAAAGAAAGATAGGTCCATGCGAATGTGTATCAATTACTGAGTGATCAACCAAGTGACTCAATGCAATTCGCATCCACTGCCGCGAATCAACGAATGCCTAGAGCGTTTGGGGAAGGCCAAGTACTTCTCCAGCATCGATCTCAAGAGTGGTTACCACCAGGTTAAGATACACCCAGAGGATGTACCCAAGACTGCGTTCAATACACGCTATGGTTCCTTCAAGTTTCTCGTGCTTCCCTTTGGCCTTACCAATGCACCACCAACTTTCCAGTGACTGATGAACTCTGTACTTGGTGACTATGTGGACAAGTTTGCACTCATATATCTGGACAACATCCTCATCTTCAGTCGTACTGAGGAAGAACACCACAAACATGTCTGCATGGTCCTCGAATGGCTTCGTGAAGTGCAGCTGTACGCCAATCTGAAAAAATGCGAATTCAACAAGCAGTCATTGGAGTTCGTAGGCTTCCAAGTTCGAGCTGACAGCATACTACCTTCCAAGTCCAAAGTCAAGGCGATACAAGATTGGCCGCAGCTGACGAATGTCCAAGAGGTGCGCCAACACTATAGGAACAGAATTCACTTTTTAAAGTGAAGTTTCACTTTTTTTAGTAATCACTAAAAATGCAAAGAAGTGAAAAAAAAGTGAAAAAAAAGTGATTGCCCAAATATAGAAAAGAGTGAAAAAGTAGTAAAAAAAAAGTGATTGCTGAATTTGAAAAAAAGTGAAGAAAAAAGTGATAAAAAAGTGATCACTTTTATCAAAAAAAGTGAATAAAAAGTGAACAAGTAGTGATTGTAGATTCATTGTTTATTGGATAAAATTGCTATTGTAATTCTACTAGGCCCCCTGTCTATCTACCTTCCACTTGTCTAGAAAACCTCATATATGCTAAATACCGTTTTTCAAAGCAGCCGCCTTGAGACTAAATGAAAAGCCTACACAAACCATGTTTCTGATCAAAAAATAAAGATTTGTAGATGAAGCGAAGGAAGTATTTATCCTATAAGAATATAAGTAATGGTT
>JNDT01002086.1:0-64488 GCA_000697055.1 Saksenaea vasiformis B4078 | reverse complement strand
AACCTAAAAAAAAAACCCCCCAGGGGCTTTGCCCCCCCCCCCCCCCCCCCCCTCCCTCGCTCTTATGACGGTAAAATAATACTTCTCAATGACCATGGCTAATAGATAGATAGACAGGAGGTGCATATGGATGACATAAAAAGGCTGGCCTGCTGGAAACCATTGTCAACAATCATCTCATTTATGTTAATTAGCGGTGTCATACATATGATTCGTTTAAAGGAAGGATTCATCCATGCTAATCTTTTTTACCCACAAAACAAGAAGAAATCTATGCTGCACAGTGAGAGAGAGAGAGCATAGGCACAGTATGCTGGCTTAATTTAGGGAGAGAGAGAATGGAGAAAACAGTTTTTCTTTCTTTTCATTCATGGTAAATGTTCGTGGCTGCATGTGTAGTAGTTATGTCCTCGTGCGGCATAACCTGATATCCCAACGTAATTGGGGAAGGTTGCTGATAACACACACGCTGCTGTCATGGTTCATTCAATGTACTACGTGTTGCTTCCAAAAAGTAACATTACATAAGTATAATGCAACCAGGTGATTCCTTAACCACCAAGTTATTACTACTACCATCTATGACTTACTTGCCTTTGCACAAAGTCCGCCGAGTGAAGCCCACTTACCATACATTACCTCGTATAAAGTGTCAACCTGCACTCCTTTTGTTTGTTTCAAGGTTTTATAGAAAAGGATTACATGTGATAAATGCTGCAAGAAAAAATACCAGTAGCAAAAGATCAGGTGTCGCGAACACTTCTGTCACCTATATATTCAAAACTCAGACCACTGGTTTGCACATTCGATCAAAGTAGGGCAGGCCTCTTTTCTCACTCCCAAGAACAGGTTTGAGCCGTTATCAGTAACGATCTCTTGTTGTTGTTGTTGTGTGACAGATCTGGGTTGATTTGATTCAAAAGAAAGCGTGGATTCTCAGAGATGTTCCCGTTTAGGGCGGAGGACCGAGCGCTGTCTGTCTTTTTTTTTTCTCTTTTACGGTTTTATTCCGATTGGCTGGATCCTGTGAGCTGGACGAAATACAGTAAATGTGAGACGATTTAGATTTCTCGAAAGAGATTAACTTTTTTTTTTATGATGGTATAGTGTTGTTGTTTATTGAAGGTTAGGTTTATGCATAGTACACTTGTTTCACAACTTTGTTTTCATCATAGATCACGTTGAGTCGATTCATATGGTAATCCATTGTCATTGGCATATTCTCTCCCAGAACACGGTTCGGCTTGGGAAGTTCACTTATGCGTACAACCTTTGATGGTTCCTTTTTTGGTCAGTCATGTTCCCTCCTTTATTTTTTTCTTTTTTTTTTTTGTCAATGCACTTACGTTCTCTGCAGCAACAGCAAGTTCCTCTTCATCTTCAAGGATGTATTTTCCCATCAACTTCTCTTTCCATTCATCAAGATCTTGTGGAGGTTGAAACATCATGTAATCAGGTATGGGTAAAAGCAAGAAAACGAAGATAAGTGTTGACATTGTCCACACATATATATATATATTTATATGAGATTTCAAACGCCGGAATTAATTTTTTTTCTTTCGGCTTTCACAATCAAAAAGGGGAGGAGGGAGGGAGAGTGAATTCAAACCAAGTTCAAAGACGGCTATTCGGATGAACCCGTTGTTCTTCTTCTTCTTCTTCTTCTTCTCTATCCGTAATACACATTGGTTACTTTGTTTGTTTTGTCAAGAATAATGTTCAGTCGGTTTGGTATAAAGTCTCTTGTCATCAGTGCACCAGGAGGACAAAGACGATAAGGTCTGATCAACACGCTTTTAGGAATAACCTATGTAAAAAAAAAAAAAAAAAGAAAATTTGGTCACTTGCTAGAACTTCCCGATAGAGAGAGAGAAAACCCCTTCATTTTTTTTCTTTACATCATCTCTTTCTTGTAATTGGTCGTCATCTTCAATAATTGTTTTATCTAATAACATGGTTTCCCATTCTTTGATATCGCGAGGAAAAGTGAATATTGTATCCATGTGTATAACGAGACAAGAAAAAAAGAAAAAGGGAAGGGGTTCATTTCCCAGTGACCATTTTTATACAAATTTGTCACTCCGAGTTCCTTGGGAATTGACAGGACATGATAATTATTCCCAAGGATCAAGGCGATGACGAAGCAAATGTGCTCAGCCGTTTCGATTTGCACGCAGTAGAAAAAGAAGAAGAACAATCAGCAGAAGTAGGAAAAAAACAACAACAACCTGAGCTCTTGCTTGGAAAAGCTATGCATGTTCTTCTGAATGTACGAGACCATGTCCTCGAAGAAGCCATGCAGGAATGGATCAACCATGAGAAATCAACTTCGGAAAGTTTAATCATCAAAGCATGGCTGTCTTTGGAAAGTTATGTGGCAGTTGAGGAAAGCACGAACCGTCGATGGATGCATATCTATGAACCTCTAAAAGGAAAGGCAGGTGCTCCCTTTTTCTCTCGCGCGCGCGTTCTCATTATACGGGAAACAATCATAATAATAATAATATCTGTAGTTTCTAAAGCGTGAGGAAAAAATAAGCACACCAGCTATGCGACTTGCGCGCATATTACTCTTTTATTCACGCCACCGTTCTGCGTTTCGCGACCTGATCGATCACGAGCTACGACAGGATGACAAACGAAGGCAGCTGGCTGCCTCTGTATTCCTGCAATTTACCATTTCAAAATGGTCTAACGAAGAAGAAAAAACCCTACCATCGTCTCATGTCTATGTCATGACAACCCTAATTCCAGCACTGGCCGAGATTGTCGATCGCTATGGGTAAAAAGGATAGATCCAAAACAAAACATCATTGCTAACTGACACTTTTTTTTTTTTTTTTTGCAAACAGTGATCAACCTACATTGATAGCATGCACAGCATGTGATGTTGCCCTCGCCTGCTCTGGTTACGCAGCCTCCGCCCTGACTAATAAAAAAAGCAACGTGGATGAGAATCCTCACAAAAAAAGAATGCTTGTAGAAGAAATGGGTGTTCTAGATGACCAATTAATCGTTCCAATGAAAAACATGTGGAACCATATACAACACATACTCAAGAAAATGCAACATGTTCGTGCATCATCTTTTTTGTGAGAAAAAAAAATAGTGGTGTTCATTTCTTTTTTTAGTGGCGTCAAGCAATGGATCCTGTACAGAGCGCAGCGTGGAAGGAACTTAGTTTACTGCTCTCTGTGGCTCAAGATGGCGTGGATCAACACGATTATGGTAAAAAAGGAGGAGGAGGAGGAGGAGGAGGAGGAGGAGGAGAGCGTATCTTTGCTTTGAATACTGATGGAAGAAAACCCGTAGGTACTTGTCATGCTGTAGCGTCGGCCTGGAACCATGTACGAGGCATCCTCACCACCAAGCAAGTTCTATCACAAAAACAGCTGACGAACAAAAAACGATTGGCCATCCTGAAACCAAAGGTATACACACACACACACACACACACACACACACACGATAGCTAGATAGGCAGAAACCAAACCTTTTTTCTTAGGGAGATTGGCTTTTCGACTACGCGAAACTGGTCAGTTTAGCATGTATCACACGAGACAACTGGCTGCAGAACGGCACGAAAGAAACAGATGAGGAAGCGCACTTATTGAAAGACGCGAGTAAATCACTGGTAATCAGGTTCCGACTCGCAGACGCTTTTGTGAAACTAATACCAAACACAAGCTGTACGAAAATACGCTACCCAATTCGCTGTGGACACCCTTAGGAAGCGAGCTGATACCCTGCATCGTTCTATTTGCACCCAATTTAATCACGTCCGATTCTCTGTCAACACGAGCAACGGAGATAGTGATGTCTTTGGCATGGTATGACGATGATGACCTCAAACCAGCAGCAGACAAAACACTTGCAACACAAGCAGTACGACATCATGCTATGAGAAAACCCGCCGAAGCGATTCCGAAACTGATTGCCTGTATCGAGCAACCAAGTGATACAGTGAAAACTCTGAGTGTATCTATCCTGAAAGGAATGGCGCACCATGCGAAAGACTGTCCCACGCTCATGCAAGTTTACTAACGAGAACTACATTGACACATCGGCCTGTATGTACTTACTTGTCTCTGATCTTCAATAGCAACGTTGTCACAGAAGGTCTTTTGAAGTACGTCGTAAGCAATGATGCCGCTTGCGAAACACTGATCCAATGGATGCCAGTCATACGTAAGTTGACCTTGGCGCCCCAAGAGTATCCCTCACTAAATTGGATAGATCTTCCAACACTGATCCTTCGATTAATGGAAATGGCCTATAGCAAGGATCCACGTGCCAATCAGTACTGCAAAGCATTGCTCGGCAAAGCGCTCTTGGTCGATGACTGGGTGGAAGATAGCATCCTGCTGTACATCGATCTAGTCAGGTAACAGAAGCCCCGAATGACTTGTCACCTTAGGTTTACACAATGGATATAGAGATTTCAAGCGACGTAGAGGCTTTGTTCGACAGTTTCAAAGCATGAATTTTGCCCGTAGTGCATCACCAAGGGATATTATTTGTATCCAGGAAGAACCTGCTACCCTAGATAATCATGGTAAGTTTAGGGATACAATTTCTTTTTCTTTTTTCAATACCCATGATGCGTTTTAGAAACCGAAGCCTTTGTTCTTGAACTTCTATCGGTTCTCCATCTTTGGGGAAGCAAGGTAGGTCCTAGGTTTCTGTTGGTAGTATCTCTGTCTCTTTTTTTTGCTAAGCTTTGGCAAGGTTTCTACCGAGGTTTTGCAAGATAGCCTTCGTTGGCTGGTCTATAAAACCTATGCATCTCCAGCAGATAACCTATTTATCCCCGTCTGGCGTGCCTTTGCTCCTATCGTTGCACAGCAAAAGCACCTCATTTGGATCATCATAGAGCATTGTCTATACATCATGAAGGCACAACCAAAGTAAGACATAAAGCCCGATGACACAGTTATTAAACGCTCAACTTATACCTTGTAGATTGACTGAATCTTTACTTTCAGAGAAATCAGAACAGGAGAAAGCAAGAATTATATTTGCAAGACTTTCGCCTATGTTGATTTTAAAGGTAAAAGCTTTTTTCTTTTAAAAAAAAAAAGATCATACCCAACGGAAAACAACAGGTTCTTCCGGACGAAGCGTTCGATACAGTTCATGTATCGGTGGACGTATTAAAAGCAATCGATTGGAAGCGATACGGCCTATCGGTGGATCGTATCAAAACTTCAGACCACCCTCACAAACTGAGTGCGCCATTACTTCAAGAACTTATTTCAAGGTAAAAAGAAAAACATGAAAGTGAAATTGAAATCGAATTTTTTTTTTGTTGGACATGCTTCTAGGACGGAGGAGACTGTATCATTTGTCCAAGGCAGAGAGTTCGCAGAAAGTCTCATCTGCAAACTGTACACGAAAGCCTCGCCTTAATCACCCATTTCTTGAAAATAAATCCGCATGTCGGTGGTTTCCTTTGGAGAGAGGAGGCATAGGGCAAAAAGCTAGCCAACGGGCCAACTAGCAGATACATGTCAGATGGTGTTGCATTTTGTCAGGTGGCTACATGTGCAGTTTCAAAGAGGGTGCATGCATGTACTTTCTTTCTAGAACGATCCAAGTAAAAAAAAAAAAAAAAGATGTCAATTATGTCGAATTTACTGACCGAATATATATGTATTATTCTCGACCCTGCATTTTATGATAACAAACAAATCATGGTAGCGTGCTGTTTTTAATTGGACCAAACATACGTTTAGCATTTTTGCAATCCGTTGGCAACTGGGGAAGATCCTTATTCAAATGACCTGGAGAAGCATGCACCCTACAGTAACCGAAACCCTCAGATGCTTTTTTTTTGGTTCGATTAGAACAGGATCGACAACAGAAGACGTGATGACGCGTCATGCGCAGGGAGAGGAAGCTTTTCTTTCTTTCTTTTTTACGGTTAAACGTTCTATTCCGGAGATTTTCATAGAAAGTGGGAATATAAGCGAGATCAGGCCCCAAGAGCGCAGCTAGATCTTGATTTCTTTCCTTATTCGTCATGCTGCGTGCTAGCATCCGGCTTACTTCCACAGTTCATCCATGGTGTGTGCGACCTACTACTACTACTGTGGCACGTGCTGCATTATCATTGCGCCCGCGACTTAGTGCTGCAACGCCATCATGTCGTAAGTACAAAGACGTTAGTGTCCATGGATGATGGGAAACGCTAAAAAAATGGTGTACATGTGGCAAGTCCTAACCAGACCGTGGTACCGGACAACACGGGATTCTTCTTCCAAAGTGTTTGCATTAGCTACCGCAGGCAGTGCCGGCGCCTCGCTTGTTAGGCAGCCAGTAGAGTGCCAAGGTCTTATTGAAGAAAAAGCGCAAACACCTGCTAGTGAGGTAGTTGATGGGATCAAAGAGGCGATCAAGAAGGACGCACCGTCTGAGAAATCACTGATGCGCAAAGGCGAACTGACATTTGGCACCTTTCTTGGTTTCTGTACGGGCTACCTGATCAAGAAGGTAGGCAAATTATTTGCCATGGCTGTGGGCGTAGGCTTTGTCTTTTTGCAGGTAAAAACTTTTCCTTGCAACCAGAAAGAGATGACAAAACGGTTATTATTATGATTATGATTAGTACATGTCTAGGAAAGGCTACATTACCATTCATTGGGACCGTATCGAAGGGGGATATCGCGAACAATTGGATGTGGATAAGGACGGACGCGTCACCAAACGCGATATTCATTCAAAATGGCAGGCATTGGTTGGCTTTTTAACCCACAATCTACAATTCAAATCGTCCTTCTTAATTGGGTTCTATGGTGGACTTCGCTATGGATGAATAAAGAAAAAAAAACGGGGTTGTGTAACGACTTTTTATTATGCCTGGAGCGTTTTTTTTAACTACATTAGAAATTTAGGCTTCAAGGCCACTTGCACGGCAACATTTGAGTTCGCAACATTCATAATCTTCCGATCCGCGTATACATTTTGAAAAACTAACAGCTAGATCTCCTGCTGGACATGTTTGTTGACAAGTTCTCAGTGGGAACACATGACAGTCTATATATATAAAAAGAAGAAGAGTTGCTTAGCTATCTCTTTATATATAGACCGGGGGAGCCTTTTTTTTTGCTTACAGAAAGGATTGATTTCATCTGGATCACTTTCAATTTCCTGTCTCGCCATCACCATGGAAGCAAAGAAAGCCAGAGCACCAATAGAAAAGAGTTGAAAATGCATGAGTAAACAAAGAGAGGATGGAGCCAAAACGAAAGATGTGGAAACCAGCAGCTTTTATAGTGAATGGATCCTCCCTCCCTGGAAGCAGGCACTCCTTTTTAATACTATCCGGTAAACAACAATAGCAACGTCAAGCAAAGAGGCAAGGGCCATGCTAATGCAGTAGTTCAAGGGTGAAAAAAAAAACTTGTCCGTAATGTGATTAACAGACATGAAGCAAGGGAGCAGCAAAAGAATTGAGCCCGATCAAATGAAGCACCCTGCTTTGCAATCATTTAATTGGACAAAAACCTCCTCTCTCTCTCTCTCTCTCCATTGTATTGTATATATTGGCAGCAATTGCAATTCTTGCCATACCAAAATTTAAGGGTCGGCCAAATCTTAATCCATGATAGCACGTTCTCTAAGAAGAATGGGGAAAAAAAAAGCAAGTCGATTGTAGTACCCTATATACTGGAGTGAACATGTAAAATAAAAAAAAACAGGTTCCATTGGTGACGCACGAAGTACCGAAAAAGAAAAAAGAAAAAGGGCCCGAAATTTTCATTCATTCAACCTACGCGTTACACTCTTTTTTTTCTCTTAATATGGATGACGACCTAAAGATCCAAACATTAGCAGAGGCTTTTCCTAAACTTGATCGTATTGTCATTGAAGATGTTTTAACACATGAACTTGGTGACATGGACTCGGCTTTCGAAGCATTATTAAGCATGTCGGATCCTTCCGTTACTTCATCACCATCGAGTCCTAGCCTTCCTCCTCGTCCTTCAACACAGGTACGCTTCAACTCCGCAACACGAATCAAAGAGGCACTGACCTATCCAACTGTCAAATAAAAAAGAAGGTGACGCACACAACAGTAAGTTGTGCCCTCTTTTTTTCTTTTTTTTCTTTTCTTTTTCTTTGAAGCACTGAATCAGGCCCGGAATGAACTCCGTAGAATGCCAAGAAACCCTTGGCTGTGCGCGAAGAGCTGGCTTTGTGGCGCCAAGAGCTAGTACGACAGAAACAGATGAGAGCACGACAACAGTCAGCTCATTCATCAAATGAATGGCGCTGCACAGGCACACTACGTATGAGTTGTTACTACCCTTTAAAAAAATAGTCTAATTGTTATTGTACGATAGGTCGTGGTCCCCCGAGGCCAGGTACAGGAAAAAAAAAAGGAAATGCAGACCAACAACGTGTCTAAAAAAAAACAAAAAAATTCACTTATGTGTAGCCATCAGTTATGACGACCGACATAATCCTTTTGTCAATGTAGAAGCAGATATCTCCAACTCAATTCAAAAAGCCACATCGTACTGTAATAGAGTAGCAGCCATCTGTGCCAACAGAACCCGTGCAGCAACAATTGCTTCATGCCCCGCAGGAAACAGTCGATCGTAAGTAATAATAATAATAGAGAGAAGGCCATTGGTTGCTAATATTCAACTTCAGAGTTGCTTTGCATGTATCGACCACTCCGCGTTCACAAAGTAGGATCACCGTAACACGTACCAATCCACGCAGTAAGTTTGATAACTGTTCCCATCCCCGCTTAACTCATATGTCGCCCCCAAAAAAAGCACAAACCGCACCAACACCGTCACTACCACCATTACCAATGAATATCCAACGGCGCTCTCTTCCTATTCCTCCATCCTGTACGTAGAAACATTTATTGCAACATTCTTTGTGTTCTGACTGTGATTATCATCTATGTTAGCTTCCGCACCATCATCGTCATCATCACGTCATACGAACACACCAGGTAAGCTGCTGGTGAAAAAAAAAAAAGCAAAATGGGAAGTTAATGAAGTGGATGTATCAGTGCTCAGTACATCACCCCATTCTATCAATCCATTCGAATCAAGCAGTTCGGCTCCTGAGTTTCTTCCACCACCTCCCGCATACGAATTACACCACAAAGATAGAGTTATTGATCCGGCAGATGCTGATAGAATGCTACACACAGGATGAACAAGCTGTTCTTCCAAATGTATACTATGTTGCAATCAACGAATGAATGAATGAACGCTAGCGATACCATCATAAATGAGAACAAAAGGACAGTCATCTATTGCACCTCGCCCGTCCTTGATCTCATTTTATCTCAATAAACTGTTGCCCATGTGCATAAACGCTGACAACATCCGATGTGAGAAGATAACACAATCTTAATGGTTTGTTTTGCATCTCGGTGCTACGTGTTAAGGTTGCAGATGATGAGATTACCAAATTTGACTACATACTTCCGCGGTTTCCCACAGAGTCATCAGCAGAACGGGTTTATTCTTATCATCTATCCAGTAAGTCTATAACTTGGAAAGGTTCTTATCATTGAGTAGTTTCAGTACTCTCGCGCTGGATCCCCAGCTCGACTGATAGCCATGAGATCCATGACCATAATTATGACAGACGACAACTTTTCTGCCATCCGAACAACCTATATTTGTCATAGGATTGATTAGCCACAGTTTTGCATCCGCAGAAAAAAAAAAAAAGAAAAAGGTACGAACGTCGAATCTCCTTTTCAATACGGATGCCATCCTTGCGACCGGGTCTGAAACCAACATTGATGGAAACAATGTCAAAAGCATCTGGTCCTTTTCCATGAGTGATTTCAGGGTATAGCTCATAGCAACGTTTTAAAATATTTTTCGTCAATTGGCTGTCAGGAGCAGGATCTCGATTTTCGGTGTCCATTGTCCCACCACAAATCACATTACCATCTGCGCGTGGGATAATATACGTAAAATCATGGCCTACAGTTTTTGGTTGATTGAGCAAAACTTGTTGACACGAGCCGAGAAAAGCAAAAACGAGTATACCAGTGCGATAAACTTGTTGTTTCACGTGTGGGGCGCGTACAAGAACTGTCTGTCCTCGGATAGTAAACATGGATTTATCTTGAACATCCAAAAGCTTGACAGATCCAAGACCGGCGCAGTTGACAATGGCAGTCGCGTCCTTGTACTTTAGCATCACTTCATCTAAGCTTTTAAACTCGGCTCTTTCCAATCGGCCTCCCAGTTGCGTCAACTGGCTCACAAGCCAGGGAAGGTATTGCGGCACGCTAGCCGTGACTGAGTCCCAAACATAGAATGAGTCATTGGCTATACGCGTGAGAAGAAATGCGGGGCAAAACCTTACACGATGAGAACCGAAAACCAAATGCAACGCCAGAAGGAAGCTCCTCTTTTGGTAATTCTTGAAACTAAAAATCGTTTCGTGAGGTGGGTGGGTTTTCTATCTGGGCATCAAACGGCTTACTTACCTCGTTGTAAAGATCGCGAACCCACATACTGTTCTCACCGACCGCGTCAGGTAGTTCCATGTATTCTGTGCCAGGACAATACATAACAGCAGCCTCAGGAGCATTGGCATGTAAATAAGCGAATTCTTTAAAAGTATCCCGATCGATCGCTAGATCCCATGAACACGTGAGCAAACATGACACATAGCAAATGATACGACACTAAAATTTACCTTGCAGTCGTTCGTCATTGCTGGAAGCAAAGCTTAAAATGGAAGCACCAGCCCATGGAGAGGTATATTCAGAGGACATCTCTCCCGGTAAATGCTTGCCCACAACAACAACATCTTTATAGCCATTTCTTAACAAAGTAACAGCTGTGGTTAAACCACTAACACCAGCACCTTTTTTGATGGGTGGATTAAGTTTTTAGTGATATATTGCATATCGAGTAACATACCAAGTATAACGACGCGTTCCATGAGGAAAAAGATATAGATGGCTTGTGATCGAGCTATCGCGGTTTTATATATATGTTTATTTGGTTATTTTTTTGGGGGGTGTGTTGCTCTGACTCATAACACAGTGCACAGTCCCCCAGAAAACGTGACACACAGACTAGTGGTGACGGGGATCTTCCATCAAAAAGATATATAACCGCTAGTCACAGTAAAATGCGACGGAAACTGGGGAAATCCAGATGCATCTACTTTCTAAAATTGAATTATGTTTTGGGAACTATTTGTTCTTTAAAGTAAAATGTCTGTTTGTTCGATCGATAGATTACAACTTTCCAGTTGAGACATAAAAAGATCGGTAGTTTTTTTTTTAAGACGTACGTGATCCTATAGCTTAGACAGACTACCAGTCTTATCGTCCAGTAACCGCATTACTCTCATACTAGAGCCCCAACTGGTCTGGTATCCGTGGGACCCATGACCATAATTATGGCAGACAACGACTTTTCTGCCATCAGGACAACCTATCATTTTTTTTGATTTCACACGGTTAGCCACATTCTTTTTTTTTACATAAATGGGAACATAATACAAACGTCGGATCTCCTTTTCAATGCGGATTCCATCCTTGCGAGTCGGTCTGAAACCAACATTGATGGAAATGATATTATACGCATCTGGTCCTTGTCCATGGGTAATCTCAGGATGTAGTTCGTAACAACGATTCAGGATTGATTTTGTTAACTTCCAGTCAGGAACAGGGTCTTGATTATCGGGTTCCATCGATCCACCGCAGATCACGCTACCGTCCATACGGGGCATCATATATGTGTAATTACCATTGCCTAGGTTTTTTTTTTTTTGGTTGTAGTTAAAAAAGAGAGGGACAAGCAAGTCTGGTCTTTACCAATGCGACAGATCTGTTGTTTGACATGTGGAGCGTGTACCAAAACCGTCTGTCCTCGGATAGGTGACATCGACTTGTCTTGAACATCCGAGAGCGTGAGAGAACCAAGCGCTGTGCAATTGATAAACGCAGTAGCCTTTGGGTATTGCAGCATCGCTTCATGAATGCTTCCAAACTCGGCTCTCTCTAACCGACCGCCCAACATCATCAACTGACGTTTGAGCCAGGCAAGGTACTGTGGCACATTCACGGTGACTTGGACAACGTCATGAGAAAAAAGAAAAAAAGTTTCAGGGTTACGTACGTACAGGATGAAAATCGGAAACCAATTAAAGCACCTGTAGGGAGTTCTTCTTTGGGAATTTCTTGAAACTACCGTAAGTAAATCAATGGCTAATCGCATGTTGTTCCTTGCAAAAAAAAAGTTCACCATCCCTCTTATTTACCTCGTTGTAGTGTTCGCGCGCCCAGGTAATATCCTCGCCAAAGACGTCATGCGCGTCAGCATAATTCACTCCACCGCAGCACATGACACCCGCTTCAGGTACATTTGCTTCCAAATAAGCAAATACCTTGATGGTATCGCGGTCAATTTCTGGGAACAACCCCTCTCAATCAAAAAGAACAAACTAAAATGTCAAGCGACGGACGCAAACCTTTCAACCGCTTGTCGTTGGAACAAGCAAAACTTAAGATGGAAGCGCCAGCCCACGGAGAAGTGTATTCAAAGGACATATCCCCAGGTGAGTGTTTGGCCACCACAGTGACGTCTTTGTAGCCATTTTGCAGCAAAGTGACAGCAGTGGTCAATCCACTGACGCCGGCCCCTTGATGTTGTATGCATGTTTTGAGTAAGATGAAATCAATCAAAGATTTTGCATACCAAGCACAACAGCGTTTTCCATAAGAAGCAAAGATGAGAGAAGAAGAAGAAAAAAGAGATCAAAATCACTTCAATACGCCCTATGGTCCAGGTCTGCATGTTACATTTAAAGTCCGTCGAATGGCATTGGCTAGCGGAGATTGTCGTGGCGCTTTGCATTGTTTCGTTGTTTCTCTTCAACCCCATTCCATCAGATCACTGTCAAGGTAAGGTTGTCTGAAAAAAAAGAAAAAGAAAAAAGCATACCCTCCGCACTCCGAACGGCTACATTCTCCTTTTTTTCAGTGTTGTTTGCACTGATGACAGTTGGCTCTTCTTCAACGGATCAAATGACGTACAAAAAAAAACAAAAAAAAAGGATCGATGGCAACCATCGGTTCATTCGTTCTGCGTCAAAAGATAGAAGATAAAAGAGAATGGAAAAAGCCTAATGGGTAGCTTGCAAGGGGATTTTCTCTGTTGAATTGGGTTGCTTTTTTTTTTATCTTGACATGTTTTTTTTCTTGCTTTGCTGCCCGTTGAGGATGTGACGACCTTGTAGTTTGTTGTCACTAGTCCCCCAGTATTGACATGGATGAAAGAGGGCCGTGAGGAGAAGGAGGAGGGGGAGGCGTAGTGTAGAAGAAGAAAAAGATGGTGGTGATGATACATGAACTGACTGACCCGTTTCTAGTTTATTCATTATGTCTGCCGCCGATCATGCTGACGATCTAATTGATTACGAAGAGGAGGATGAGCAAACACTCCAACGAGCCAGCACTGCCCCAAAGGAACCACAGACGGCGCCAAGCAAAACCGAAGAAGAGGCCAAAAAGGATAAAAAGGGATCTTATGTTGGTATCCATTCGACGGGTTTCCGTGATTTTCTGTTGAAACCAGAACTGTTGCGAAGTATTGTTGATTGCGGCTTTGAGCATCCCTCCGAAGGTTAGAATTGCGTTGTCTTTTTCCCGCCGGTCGCCCGAAAGAGTTGACATCTTGAAACAGTGCAGCAAGAATGTATTCCACAATCAATTCTCGGTATGGACGTCATCTGTCAAGCCAAGTCGGGTATGGGCAAGACGGCTGTTTTTGTCCTTGCTTCTCTGCAGCAAATTGAGCCTGTGGATGGCGAGGTATCCGTGGTCGTCCTCTGTCACACACGTGAATTGGCTTTCCAGATCAAGAACGAATACGCGCGATTTAGCAAATACCTGCCAGAAATCCGTACAGGCGTCTTTTATGGTGGTGTCCCCATGTCAAAAGATGTAGACATTCTCAAGGATAAGTCCACTTGTCCACATATCCTGGTCGGCACGCCTGGTCGTGTTTTGGCCCTGGTTCGCGATAAACATCTCAAACTTGGAAACGTGAAGCATTTCGTGCTGGATGAATGTGACAAGATGTTGGATCAGCTGGGTAAAAATGAGGTGATAGAAACGAAATAGTAACGCCTTTTACAGATATGCGGCGAGATGTTCAAGATATCTTCCGTTCCACACCGCATCATAAGCAGGTCATGATGTTTTCTGCAACACTATCCAAAGACATGCGGCCAATTTGTAAAAAGTTCATGCAGAACCCACTAGAAATCTATGTTGACGACGAGGCCAAACTAACACTCCATGGACTGCAGCAGTTTTACATCAAAATGGACGAACGCGAGAAAAACCGAAAACTCAACGAAATCCTGGATTCCCTTGAATTTAACCAGGTCTGCGTCTTTGTACGCTCTGTGCCGCGTGCCAATGAGCTTAACCGTATCTTGTTGGACTGCAACTTTCCAAGTGTATGCATCCATTCACAAATGACGCAGGACGAGCGTATCAAGCGCTACAAGTCATTCAAGGACTTTGAAAGTCGTATCATGGTTGCTACCGACATTTTTGGTAGAGGCATTGACATTGAACGCGTCAACATCGTGATCAACTATGATATGCCTGACAGTGCGGATACTTATTTGCATCGTGTCGGTCGAGCCGGACGTTTTGGTACCAAAGGTCTTGGTATCACCTTTGTTTCAGACGAAAAAGATACAACCGTACTAAACGATGTCCAAAGTCGATTTGAAGTCAACATTGTGCCATTACCTGAGGATATCGACATCAATTTGTACGTCAATAAATAAGTTCAATTTTTTCTTTTTTTTTTTTTTTACCAAAAACGTCATTCCGGTGGGCGGAGGATCCGCCTCATTCCGGGCTATTTCAGATGCCGCTGTTGGGCCAACGTTTCGTGGGTCCGTCCCAAATTGCCTGTTCCAGTGTGGGACGTGGCAGACCTCCTTTTCAGTTTTAGACGATGGTAGGGCAATCATATCCATAGAGCATGTTTAGATGGGGGGCGTGGGATGCGTGAATTCAACGAATGGATGCATACGATAACTGGATATTGTCTCTATTTTGACGAACGGACGAATCGAACCAACATGCGACATTTTGGATAATGGAACATGCATCGCATTTGGAGACAGAGAAGGAATTTCTTTTCTTTGGGGGGGGGGATGTTGGAGGAAAGCATCATCGGGAAAAAAAAAGACCAGCGACTCAACCACATGTTGCAATTATTATTATTATTATTAGGGTATCGACCTTAAAAACCACCACGTGAAGAACTCCAACCGCACTGCTCCCAAGTCGGACAATGTGTACTTGGCTTTGTTGGTGAAGGTAAATAGAATGCATTGTGGGGACCAACCCGAGGTTTTTTTTTTTCTTTACATGGATGAACCGAACCTTTTCTTTGAATTTTTAGTTGTACCGCTTCCTTGCTCGCCGCACTGATGCCAATTTCAACAAGGTCGTGTTGAAGCGTTTGTTTATGTCTCGCATCAACCGCCCTCCCGTCACTGTCTCGCGCCTTGTGCAGAACGCCAAGGATGGCAAGACCTTGGTTGTCGTTGGCACCGTCACCGATGATTCGCGTCTGTTGGAGCTTCCTAAGCTCTCCGTGGCTGCTCTTCGTTTCACCAAGACCGCCAAGGCCCGTATCTTGAAGGCTGGTGGTGAAGTTCTGACTTTGGATCAATTGGCTCTCCGTGCCCCCACCGGTTCCAACACCGTGTTGATCCGTGGTGCCAAGAACTCCCGTGAGGCCGTCAAGCACTTTGGCATGGGTCCCCACAAGAACAAGAAGCCCTATGTCCGCAGCAAGGGCCGCAAGTTCGAGCGTGCACGTGGTAAGCGTGCCAGCCGTGGCTTCAAGGTTTAAACCAAAAAATAAACATAACAAAATGCCCATGGGAGCGTGTACAGTGTTGGGAGAACGACGACTGATTTTGGATTTGGGTTGATAAATAAGTGGAGCCGAAATGGGGCGTCATCCAGGTTGTTATCTTACATTTACCGGATGATACATGTGCATCAAGTGGGAGTGAGAGCAAAAAAAAAAAAAAAAAAAAGAGAGCCTTTGGCTCTTTCCTTGCACCCGAGAACACAGGGCAAACATAGACCGCGAAATAAGTCTGCGTTCAGGTGCGGGGCTTGGCCTCCGTCGATGGACGGAACTACCCCTGCGGGGATAGATGAAAAGGCATCCAAGTATTATTTCATTCACTAACTATGAATTATTTTTTATGCTGCCCGAATAAGTTTTGCGTTCGTTGAAGACCCAAGTTCATGTACATTGATTGATCTTCAGACGCAACATTGATGTACTGCTGGCCGGATGTTCAATTCTTCTTTAGCTCACACTTGGCTCTTTAGAGAGACGTGATACATTTAATGTACGTAAAAAAAATGATTCAATAAACAGTATTATGATTTTTTTATGATAGGCTGTAAAATATTGAAAATTTTTGTTTTGAACGATAATCGATATCTTGTTGGAAAGATATCGTACTATCGAGCGGATATTTGACAAAGGTAGTCCGTAGTTTCCCGTTGTTGAAGGCATTCAGCTTGTTCTCCTTCTAGAAGTATCAAGTCTTTCCTGAATAGCTAGTCCAGCTGAAAGTCAACTTCGTGTCTCATATCTAATATCGCATGTAGCCTTATTATAAGGTGCAATCTCGATCTGCCTTGATACAGTCAAGAATGACTCGATTCAAAATCATCTTAACGTTCTTCGCTCCCGGGGGTCTGTTAATAGAAGATCGGACGTTTTTTGAGCGATATCGCCTTGGTCATCAATATATAATAGCAGTATTCCCTTTTTTTTTTAAAAAAAAAAACAAAGAATTCAAGCATATGTCAGGTAAGGACTTCCGCAGGATCTGGAATATCTCTAGGTGATGATGAAGCATTGTCTGCTCTTTCTGCAGTTCCGGTAATGGCTGGCAGAAAAGATAGCAAAGTTTGGCCAGTCAAAGACTGGATGTGCTTTTTACCAGGATGCTTTGCTCGATGGTTAGAACTTTTTTTTTATCTTTCATCCTCCTCACTTCGGCATTATTTTAGAGTAATAAGCGTAGCAAAGCAGTAATGAAGATGAGAAGAAGGATAATGTCATAATGTCAATATCATTGTTGCTGAACCTGATTGATTTAATTTATTTAGCGTCCGATTAAAGTGCCTCTGCATGGATTACATGAGCTAAGTAGGAGTGAGAGCAAGGTACCTTTTCACCCGAAATAGAGCTTCGGCACCAAAATGTATCATCACATTTGCTTGCCTCTCTCACACGTCCAACCGCTTCATTCCTGCGCCACAACGCTATGATGGAGCTATTCTGCGTCGTCGACGGTAAACCTTGCTATAACGCATTTCTTGTTGAGATCGACCCAAGAGACCCTATTAGCGATCTCAAAGTCTTGATCAAGATCGACAACATACATACATTCAGCGGACAGTCTCATGCTCTGGTGCGTATCAATTCCAATCAGCAATGAAGACAAAGATTCCGTCATGCTCGGTACGACAGCAGAGAGGATAAAGCTGTCCCCGACAGAATGCCTTTCAAACTTGTTTCCGCAAGAGCTCCCAGAAGAAACTATCCACTTTATTGTCCAACCGCATTCACCACGCGATGCTTTGCAACTATTTCCCACTTCAGGTACAGATTCGCCTCCTGGGGACTTTATCTTACTTGTAAGTTCACAAATCGGCAAACATTATTGCTGCTGGCAGTAAAACGTTACCAAACCATATTGACATTGGACAGTTGAAAGATGCCAAGCGACTCACTCACGGACGGTATCTGCGGGCGTTATAGATTTTCTGTCAGGAGTTGTAGTTCGGGTAACACATATCCAGACACTTACATGTCAGACACGCAACCAGTTCGCAGTATGCCGCTAGCGAACTGGTCGGGACGACCCTGTGGGGCCAAACCTCAGTTGGCATTCAGGTTGAATGTAACAAGTATATAGCGGTCGCTCGATACAACGACATGACAATATTCTTGTCCCCCCGCTTCCGTTAATCAAGGCTGACTCAAATTAAGACACACGATCCACCTTCATCCGCTATGACCTAGCACCTTGTGTGTAGATTTGTACAGAAACAGTCTTTATTGAATTTTATATTACAAGTGGTTATTATTGTTTGCCAATGGACTTTTCTAGTTCTTGCAGCTTTCCTTTCAAGTCGCTTGTTACTTCTTCATGCTTGTTTAGTTGTTCACGAAGTGCTTTGAGCTTTTCGGCGTCCTGAAAGACAAACAGTTTGATAAGTAAAACAATCGAGAAAAAAGAGAGAGAGAGAGAGAGAAGGATACTTTACATGCAGGCGAGCCCATTGGTTCTCGACGGCCTTTTCCTTATCGCCAAACGCGCCTTTGGCAGCAGCAGTTGCACCTTCAGAAGGACCGCCGACTTGTTGTTGCATTCTTGGAGTAACGTGGAGTCTTCGTGCAAAGGGAATACGTCGGATAGATAAACGAGAAACGTTGGAAAGCATTGTGATGTTGAAATTTAAACGCTGAGGACGGTGACGGTTTATATATGGGAGAGAGGCGGCAAAAGGAAACACAAATTTCCCGGATCCTGCCGTGGAATATTCCCGATTTGATTCATCCTGGTCGTGGGTACACCATTCCCCTCCGAGATTCGCTACGTCATAGGTCCAACGTGCTGGAAAATCTGCTCTGTATGGCCATATCGCATGAAAAGCTGAATGTTAGATCGTCCATCAGTTCTGGCTAACCGTGATAAAGGTGAACTATATGTTGAAAATAAAGTATACTTCATGTTCCCTGAAACATTTCTTTTCCTACTGATTAGGCGGAGGAACGTGTGACTGAGGGGACGCGTGGCACGATCTGTTGGACGCCTAAAAATGGGGCTGACTTCTTTCCGTATGTATGAGCCGGACACGAGGAGTGGCCACGCTTGGGATTGGCTAGTGTTGTTTTAATGTGCGATGACTGATGCCGAAAACGATTCTGAGTGGAAAGATTGAGACAATAACTTTTACTTCTCGCACGGCCCGGACCCACTGTAGATCGGGAAACGATGACTCAAAGAAGGCTAAAAATAACTGTGGTGTGATCCTTCGATTTACACCACTGCAGCTCCGGGATTTCGCCACAGCGGGGTGTGGCTCACAGTTTTCGTTGTCTCATCTTTGGAATCATCCAGCCCCTCGGAGAGAAGTTCTTAAGCATAAGAAAGATCCCTGCTTCAAAGAAGAAAGCTCTATACTTGTCCGTTGTGTCGGTATCAGAGGGACCGAAGCGAGCATGGACCATTTTGTCGTGCCACCTTTCATCTATCGTCCCACTTTGGTGCTTCGCGGGTTGAATTGAAAACAGCAAAAATCGCCCCACATGTTCTGTTGCATTGTCTGCCCGTGCTTTTTTTTTTGATTGGTCGCATTCCAGATAGGTGTCCTTAGCTGTTTAGATTGTCCTAAGGAACTTACTTCCAAATCAGCATGTCAAAGACGACGCTTGGCATGTTGTTACCCCATTGCTTGCATTTTTGTTCTCTTCACTCCACCATATAATTCATGTGCTGGGTAAATGTGAGACCAATGAGTAGTTTGTAACTTCTCTTCGAAACAACGCTGTAGAGAGCGCTTATCGATTTAAAGCTACGGAGGCAGCAACGACGACAACGAGAGCACGGTATGCTTCTTTAGACCAGAGAACGCTGAGCGTTTCTAGTATCTGCGACATGGTGCGTGGACATTCGATCGCACCTGATGATACCGTTTTAAGCCATTGGTTTGGACTGGAAATATTGGAAGGTAGATCAATCGCTAGAGACATCTAGCGATATGCTCGACGAACAATCAGGTGGTTTCGATTCGTTGAACTTTGTAACAACGTTAATACTGACGTTGAATGCCAGGCCACTTATTGAGAGACATTAAAATGAGAGTGTGGAGCGTTAGAGATTAACATGAGAATCCGTACGTGTAGTCTTTGGAGATATCGAGAGGGAATAAAATATTTTAGTGTTCCGGTATTGATCTTGTAACATCAACTTGTTGTGAGAACGCGTCTGTTCAACAAGTCTATTTGCATAAATTTAAGTCTACGTGTGCGATGGTACATATACACAACAGGTAAGCCGACAATAAGTAACAACATAGGTAGGTTGGTAAGACACTATTCCATCCTTGCGTAAGCGTTGTGACCGAGAACGGAGCACACAAGATATATGAAACCATCGAATCTACATTACTCTGCCATGCCACACAAGGCAGTTACATGGATGATGCTGTCTGGATCCATATGCCTTTATTGCTTGTATGTTATGTGCGAATCGAAGCAACAGAGTCCAGATCACAGCAGGAAGAACGGTAGTAAATCGTACTCATGCTATCGGCTAGCTAAGTCACGAGCATGAATAGCAAGAATGATCGGTAATGTTGATGAAACATGCGAAATCCGTATCATGTTCACAAGGACAAAGCCTGCGGTATGGTATGATTACTCATATGGACAATCCAGACACAGCTACTCATTACTTAGTGAAGCTGGAGGGAATATCGTAAGCATCTCAGCTTGTTGGCTTCAAGAGCCTATCTTGGCTGGTGCGCGGCGGTGTGGTGTACCATGAGTTACTTGTCTGGATCGTTCAATTTGCCGGCTGTAATATCTATTTACTCAGATACGTTACGCAGCACAGCATCTGTAAGGGGCCTGGAGGTCTGCTTTTACAGAGCAAACATGCAAACTACGAAAATGGGGCACGAAACATTGTCATCAACGCCGAGTCGTGTGACAATCCACGTCATGAGTAAACCCAGCTGACGGCGTCTGGACTGGGCCCGCCTTCAACCGCGTAAACGCCAGCATTGCAGGTCTCAGTGCTTCCAATGGACACGAGCCTATTTTCTGCTCCTCTTATCAAAGGGTTAACAGATAAGACCTATGAGCGGCGGAAGACAGCTGCATTAGAGATCGAAAGGTTATTAGTGTCTTTTCGCAAGATGAAACTGATGTCGGCTTTTAGATTGGTCCGCCAACATGACAAGGATCCTGATCGAATCACAGCTATTATCGATGCGCTTGTACAAGATTTTGTCTATTCAAATAATCCTTATGCCCGATATGGTGGTCTGATAGGTTTGGCAGCGTCGGCCATCGCACTTGGGCCGGTAAGTTAGTTACAAAGGAAAAAAAATACATATCGATCCATTATCGATTTAGGGCGTCGTGGACTATTTGGATATCATTGTACCACCTATACTATCGTGTTTTAGTAACCAAGACCACAGAGTACGGTACTATGCCTGCGAAAGCATGTACAACATAGCCAAAGTGGCAAAGGGAGAGATCCTGCGGTTCTTCAACAGTATTTTTGACGCGTTGTGCAAGGTAAGGTCGCACATATCAATGCAAAATGACAGCCCGAAAATAAATAAAATGAATGAACTTCTTTTTCTGTTTCGATTGATCAACATCTTTTTTTCTTAAAAAGTTATCGGCGGATTCAGAAGTTATGGTGAAAAATGGAGCTGAACTGTTGGATCGGCTGATCAAAGACATTGTATCCGAGCTTTCGACTACCTACGTTTCATCTCAGCAACCACCTTTAAACACAGCCGAATCGAATGATCCACTCGTTGTACCGACATCTCTTCCACGTAATACTGCATTCTCTTTGCCACGATTCATCCCTCTGTTAAGTCAGCGTATCTACGTTCTAAATTCCTCTTCACGTCAGTTTCTGGTTTCATGGATTGCCGTCTTGGATTCAATACCTGATCTTGAACTTGTATCCTTTCTTCCCGAATTTCTTGACGGTTTACTGCAGTGCTTGAGCGATCCCAGCGACGATGTCCGTGTGGCTACAAGTGTTCTATTGGCCGAATTTTTACAAGTGATCCAGCAGGCAGCTGCGGTGCGGGAACAGCAGCAACAGCGCGACCTAGCGGCGGCAAGTAATGGTAATGACAAAGCCGACGGTCAACTGTCTGCATCAGTGGAGAATGATGGGCAAGGCAAGGGTACATATATGCCAGGGCAAGGTGTTATTGTCCAGTATGGCAGGATTGTCGAGATTCTATTACCCCATCTGTCTTCTAAGGAGGAGGAGATCCAGCTCACTGCATTGCAGTGGATTAATGAGTTCATTGCTATCGCAAAAGACGTCGTTATACAGTACACACCAAAAATCATTAAAGCTGTCCTACCAACGCTGGCACATCCTAACCCTAGTATCCGAGAATCTGCCGAGATGACCAACCGGAATTTACAGCAGCTTGTTCTAGACACGCCTCAACCCGAGCCGATGGCAAGCGTCAGCGATCCACTTGGTCACTCGGTCGCTACGGATAATGCTTCACGACGACACCATTCTCCGAATCACGCTTCCGATTTGGAGACAGAACCATTTGATTACCAGGCAACAGTTGCCAACTTGTGTCTGCAGTTCCTGAACGAGCATGAAGATACCCGTGTCGCCAGCCTCGAATGGTTACTCATGCTGCACAAGAAGGCACCGAACAAGGTCAGTCACAGCTGCTTTTCCATATTCATGCAATTGATAGAGAAAAACGCGATAGATACTCGCATCAAATGATGGAACATTTCCCGCCTTACTCAAGACACTTTCGGATTCCTCCGAAGAGGTCGTGCGTCGTGATCTTCAACTGCTTGCACAGATCTCGTCCTACTGGGATCATGAGCATTTTAAAAGTTTTATGAAGGATCTGTTGTTGCTATTTAGCACCGATCGTCGATTACTGGATACAAGGGGAAGTCTTATCGTACGTCAACTTTGCATGAGCCTTCACTCAGAACGTATCTATTGCACCATAGCCAACATCCTCGAAAACGACGAGGTACCGACTGAAGGATGTCCACAGTGCACTTAACAAGTGAAATTTAGGATTTAGAATTCGCCAGTTTTATGATTCAACATCTGAACATTATCCTTATTACGTCAAGTGAATTATCGGATCTACGAAAACGATTACGGAACCTGGAGCAGAAGGATAACCAACGGTTATTTATTGCCCTGTACAAGTCTTGGTGTCATAATGCGGTGGCTACTTTTTCCCTATGTCTCTTGGCTCAGGCGTATGAACACGCGTCAAACATGTTGCAGGTCTTGTACGTAACCTGCGTTGTTCTTTTTTAAAAGAGAAAATTTTCTAAACGAAGAGAGGTAGCGCTGAGCTGGACATCTCTGTCACCATGTTGGTCCAAGTAGACAAGTTGGTCCAGTTACTTGAGTCACCTGTCTTTACATGTAAGAATGATGGTACAAGGGATTACACATTCACCGAAACCATTAGATCTGCGTCTCCAGTTACTAGAGCCAGAGAGATACCCATATTTGTATAAATGCCTTTATGGCATCCTTATGCTACTGCCTCAATCTTCGGCATTTTCTACTCTCCGAAATCGACTCAGCAGTGTATCATCCCTTGGTTTCTTACATGTCATGCCGAAAAGGTTTGAACCATCACGACAAACACGGCACTGAACTGAGTACTTGCAGGAACCCCAGTACGTCATCTCCTGCTGACGGGTCCAAGCAGCAGCAACAACAGCAACAACAACAACAGCAGCAACAGCAACAACAGCAACGTTTGCTGAAAGCGGTTGGTAACAAAAGTGACGACACAACGATCAAGTTCCAGGAATTGTTGCAGCACTTTAAGATGGTACAATCTAGGCACGAGGGTCAACGGAGACAAGGTTTGTGCATACGAACTGTTAGTTGATAGATCCTTAGTGTGATATCGTAGCACTGCAAAATCTTTCTGGTGTGTCCACCATGCGGCCACGGAGGCCACGATTAGGTAAAAAGCTTTGGACGACGACATAGCATCTGACTCAATCAGTTGCAGGTTCCAATAACAGCAGCGGCATGCCTAGCCAAATGGAGGACATAACAAATGCCCGGCGGGGTAGTGTTGATCGTACGCCTGGTAAGACAAGCAACCATTCTCCACGATTAGCAGCGGCGAGACGTGTCCGAAAATCTTGAATGCGCAAATTATTTCTTTCTTTTATATGTGGTGTTTTTTTTAATAACTGTATACACTATACATTGGAAGAACCATTAAACGAAATCTAAATCATCGTGGGTGACAGATATTGACTTGCTCCTCCTAAACCAGCACCACTCGATATACGGGTAACTGCAGCGTCACCTCGGCTCGTAATGGCCCTTGCTGCGATTTCAGAGTTTCGTCGTCGATTCATTGCTTCCTCTCGTTCTTGTCGTGTCTGAGAATGTCGTTCACGAGCCAACTGTTTTTCGAAGAGGATGTCGGGAATAGTGCATGTACCGAGTGCCCGTCGCATCTGGGTGTTTAAATAGGACAGTCCGACTTGATAGGAGGCGTTCATCCATCCAAATCCTTCACGCGGCACAAACTTGAAATCGGTGCCGACGTTGCCATACTCAACTTCCACCTTGTGTGATAGGCTGACGATATCAAACTTTTCCGGAACAACGCCATTGAAATCAACAAAACTTTTTGTAATGCTATGTATCCATTTAGATCTTTGATCCTTCTTTTTAAAGGAAAAAAAGAGTACTTACGTAAATAGCCAGCGGTAGGCGAGTCGTCGGGCGATATCATGCATACCATATGCCGAAAAACCTACCCATGCCATCATCTGATGAGGTGCCCAACCAAAGGGGAAGTCCCACTGACGGTTGGGTCTTTCGATCGAGATAGCTCCTCGCGACTTCTCTGTGCCAGAAATCAGTCCACCAATAACTTCGAACTTGGAAAGCGAATTTCTGGCCAGTTTAATTGCTTGTTCTGCACTAGCACAACCAGCCCAGAGAGCCCAAAAGGCAGTGACACTTTCATAGGTAGTCTGTTTTTCTTGAATCGTGTCATAGTCGAAATACAAGGACTCTTTTTCGTTCCATAGGTATTTGTCTATGCGTTCTCTTCGTTGTCTAGCACGTTCCAACCATACTGATGCGTCTTGTATACGCCCTTCGAAATCCGTCAAGTCATCATCGAGGTAGTCGCGAATTGCGTCGCCAATATCAATCTCGTACTTGTACAGTAATGTGTTGAGATCGACCGTTGCCAAATTGGCGCAGACTTTTTCAAACCGGTAGGTCGTGTCATGCCCCGATTCGCGAACCGCCCGGTCATGCATAAAGTATTCGTCTAATTCTGGCTCCTGCACTTTACCATCGTTGTACAGCTGATCAAAGTCCTCGATAGAGACACCATGTTTTTCAGCGTAGGGAGCAATGATATGGTTGAAGTGAGATGCCTCCGTCTCGGGTGGAATCCCCACACCACTTGGTCGGTAGCGAGACAGCATCGTCTTTTTGTCGAGACGCGGTTCGCTCATCCACACTTCATGATACTCTTTGATGGCTGATTTGAGGATGCGTCGCAGCCAATTCTTGTTTTCCTCTCGATTTTCTGGATTCAGATGGTCATAAACCTGAAGAGCCATGTCTGTGAGGAAAGGTGGTTGAGAGCGTGTCAAGTAATAAGACCGGTTGGCATTGAGCACTTTTCCGTAGTGTTTGATTTCAAACGCAAAATTTTCCGTCATTGATTTCGCCAAATCCACACGGCCATCGACCAGTAGCCCCAGAGCCGCAAAGTACGAATCCCACTGAGCAAAGATAAAAAAAGTTCAATGGAAAAAAGTAGCGTAGCGATAGAAACGTACCCCATACATCTCGTTAAAGCGACCGCCAGGGACCACAAAGGGTTCGCCTTTGAACGTTGTTTTCCCGTCGACATCTACTTCCTTGCGCATGGCTAGGGCTAGTAAACCTGGTCGATCGTTGATGCCCTTGACATATTCCGGTGTGATGTCTTTTGGTAGATAAACGACATCGAGATGCATGTGCTTGCGTTTATCGGCTACATCTTTGTAATAGTTGTACATCTCTGTTTCTCCGTACGGAATGTAAATCCGGGGATTGGGGTCCGATGAGCGGTTCTTGGGGTCTGCGCAGATGACCTCAATGGTATCAGCATCAATACGTCTTGTGAGACCATTCCAAAAGTGGTGGCGAATCATCCGTGAAAGACGATCCACAGGATTTTCATTTAATCGAGCTTCATCAAGCACAATATACTTGCGCCCATAGTCATTCGCCAATGCCAGTTCTTGCAGCAGGTTGGACAACATATAAGTGCCTCGCACATCAATCTTTCGGAAGCCACCGCTGTCCAAAGTACCAAGCGTCATCGTCTTTGGCCCTAAGTCATTAATGGTAATCTGGAAATCACCATCCGTATCTTCTTGTTCCAGAATTTTCCGTTGTGTTTCTTCCACATCAATTAGAAACCGGCGGGCCTTGTTTTTATCATCTTGAGGTTGTACAATAAGCAAGACGAACCCAATGGTTTCCTTTTCATTTCTTACCATGCGATGCTCGACGATGATGTGAAGCGTCGAAATGAGCCATGGCTGGAATCTCAGGTCTGCTGCGCTAATGTCAACTACCGTTAGACACAAGATCAACCTCTCACTGGCCTTCACTTACAGTATACGTCCTCGTTCGCACCCTTGCATTTTCTCCGGTAGTGTAATAGGTTGCTGCTGGAGCATGCACATCCAGCAGCTCGGGCGAGGGGAATCCGGACATGGTTTGTAGAGAAAGAAGTGGTTGAGATAGAAAAAAAAATCTAAGACATCGACCAGTGTTAAGTTTTATATACATGGTTCTGATCGGTCGTCACAAGGATGGTTTCAATTCCATACGATAGCAACAATTCGGCTGATACATAGCTTAATCTTTACGTTAAACATCATAGACGCTATTTACGCAATCAACGGTCAGATCAAGTATAATCTTATCGTTTGTACGTCATAGGTGATCATGCTCTCATCAACGCTTATGCATGCCCACGCCACCTTCGCATTGGCATGACGGAGAATGAAAAGTAAGCGTCGGTCGTTCAAAGAGGGAACTACATGAACTGTGAGTAAACTTACTGTTTTCCTGTACTCAACCAGTCTAGGGATCACAGCTGTCCGTGCGAATCCAAAACCCACACACTTACAACACCCATTCAACATAGCGCAATGATCAGTATAAGCTATTGATCTGACCAGTTAACGTAACATTTTCATCTCATTTTTCGTTTCTCGGACCTCTCTCTATGTGGTTCTTTCTTTTTAATTAAAATCAGTCCTCTAAAATCGCATCATGAGGATTTATTTGCGCATATCGATTATGCCCAATGTTTAACATCATCTGCTGGCCCCTGGGCTAAGGTTTGGCCCCGTTAAGATAACCTACAGCACATAGGCCAATCTTTTGACACTGTGTAATAATCGTGAGCTTATTAAGGCCCATCCAGTTAGAACTCCAGGAAGAAAAAAATACCTGTACCAGAGGCAATATTTTTAATTATCATTGTATGCAGCATGTCTTATCACATCAGGTTTTTTCCTCCTGTAATTTGAGGACTATTATTGTCCACTTTTGGTCGTTACCGTTTAATACAGTAGTAATTCTTGAGCCAGACTTTAAACTGTCCTTGAAAGAATGCATAATCCTGGGGATTCTTTGATTGTCCTTTGGCCCAAGGTTTTTCGATCTTATTTTTCCCGTAACGTAGCCCTGGTTATACCAGATGTACAAGACAGTGTCCTCCATGATTGTTGTCAGAATTTGCTGTAAAGTTAACTTTCAATTCAGAATACTTCTAATCTTCCAAACCAGATATGCTGATCATGTCAAAAATCACCTTTACGTTGCAAGCACTGAGGGTTCCACAGTCCTTTGTTTTCTATCTTTTCTGCCAATGCGAGGATTTGCTGCCACGACCTCATGGGCACGTGAGAGTCTAACTTTTTGAGAATTGTACTCCATCACTTCTTCTTTTTTTTGTCGTTTTTACTTTTTCGGTCGATAATGACTTAGTCTTTGCATTACTTTCATGCACTTCTCTTTCGTTTTGGGCGAAGCCATTTTATCGATATTCGCCATTATATGTTTTCATTCATTGCTGTCAAACCTCTTGAAGCAGTACTGATCTAAATTTAGCACAAACGTCGTACGTAGGAACATTTGTCTCCTGGAAGGAAATTTGATCTGCCAGTTTATCAACGGCGAAAATAGATTTAATTATCTGCAAAAGGATCGTACTCATTATCTCTCAACAGAAGTTCCACGACTCTCGGCACCCACCACCATCATACTTTGAAATACCATATTATATGAGTGTACTTTGCGTCGCACCTGAAATGCTTGCTGGATAGCCCAGGAAAAAAGCACAAAGCTGTCTGTCCATGATATATTGACAATAAGCAACATAGATCCAAAGAATTTGGCCAGTATCGGCTGAGCTATGTCTTCTTCCTTTTTTACGCGTAATATCATTAAATAGTCAGCTGTGTGTGTACTTCACGCATGATTTTGGTAATCAATCCTGGCGTGTGCTTTAAAAATTTGAGCAATATTGTGGTGCTGATGAAAGCATAAGTGCAGTCGTCTGTGTCAGCTCCATTCGCAATTATCTAGGGACCATTTGCCAGATCGTCTGTGATCATGGGTAGAGCGCTATCACATAGCACGACTCCCATTGATCTGCGACAGCATCCACAGTCTTGTGTCGTTGAAAGCACTTACAGAGATTCATTACCTGCAAATGATCTCTGTGCCTTCGAGATTCCCACGTTTGGAAAAATCTAGCAGAGACCGGTGGTGTCCAATAAAATCACGCGCGGCGAGTCCCCGTCCCAGGTGAATCTCAGTCCCGACTGGTTATGGTCGACTGAAGCAAATCCCTTTTACAAACAAGCAATCCATGGCGGCAGCACATGAATCAGTGTGGAAAGATCTCTTCCAATGGCAGTCCGAGATTCGAAAAAAAGACGAACTACAGATGCGAAGGAAGCCTGTTCACGATGAGGTAGCAGCATATGCTTGAAGATCAAGCGAGGCTCATGGTGTTCAACAGGCGTTGCCTCCTATTCGTTCTACCGTAGAACTGGTTTTGGATGGACAAAAGCCTACGGGTTTGGACGCGATTTACAAGATAGAAAAAGACCAAAAAGAGAAAAAAAACCAGGAGCAGCAGAAGCAGAGCAATGCGTCAAAAGCCCAAACAGAAAAGGAAAAGGGCAATCAATATTTCCAAAGAAAAGATTATACGAAAGCAGTGGAACATTATGGTCGTGCGATCGAATTGGATCCCACGGTTGCTGTGTATTACTTGAATCGTGCGATGGCGTATCTGAAACTGAATAAGTTGGGGAATACGTTAGGGGGAATGACCGTATTCACATGGTTTTCTAGGTATCTCCTAGTGGAGAAAGATTGTACCCAGGGTCTACAATTGCAACCCCAAAATGTGAAAGCGTTGTGGCGCCGCGGTATGGCATTACGTGAGCTTGGAAGAACAGAAGAGGCAAGAGCAGGTACACAATGTTTCACAAACGCGCACTGGTTTGTTACTGACAATATACCCCGCAGATTTTGAAACTGCACTTACTTTGGATCCTCAAAATCAAGCGGTTATTGCAGAGCTGAATAAACTACCTCCTGTTAAGCAACCATCAGCTAAACCGGAGAGAGCGACTTTACCGATTAAAGTCGTCGATGCAGCTTATACTGGACAAAGCAAAAGTGAAAGACCCCACGTGCCTCCTCCGCCTCAGAAGGTCAATCATGATGATTTGGTTGGGGTACCACTAAGTCACACTCCTCTGAAACTGGAATGTCCGCGAACAAATTTCGAGTTTGAGCGAGACTGGAAATCCTGCAAGCATCGAGGGGATGACATGCTATACCAGTATCTTCAGGTAATTTCGAATGTTGTAACGGATGAGTCTTACCAGAAAAAAAAATTTCCTAGTGTATTCCACCTGCTTCTTATGCGACACTATTCAAATCATCCTTGGAGTCAGATCAGTTCGAGAAAATGATAGAAATTGTCGATACCTACTATCGTCGGTACGCGTGGTTTTGGAAACACAAACCGGAAAATCTAAACCATTTAACGTGTACAGAGACAAAACAGAAAAGGAAATTTACGATGTGCTTGAAGGCTTAAGTCGAGTCCGACGTATAGATATGTTAGTCATGTTCCTGAGCCGCACACACATAAAAGGTAAAGATATTATGTTCCATGAGATTTTCTCACCCTAACTATGTGGGGTTCATTGTAGCTTTGCAAAGCATATTCGATCGACTTACAGGTTCGGTAAACGCGAATGAATTGGCAAAGCTTGCCAAGATCTATCATATCAAAATTTAGCAGTGAATAGAATAAGCGTAGCACAAATCTCCGTCATAAAATTTAGGTCCTTTCTCCTTTAAAAAGGGCCGGACAAAGCGCGTTGTTCTTTTGTTGCTAACGAAAAAGACAACCGCAAACTTTTCTATTATATAAACTTACGCTTTTCTCCTCCTTTTCTTGTTATTTTTCTTTTCGACAATGAGTACTACCATAACGCTCGAGAACCGTCTTGAAGGTCATGCCGGCCGTCTTACAGACAAAGAAACGGATTCGCTCAAGAACTTGTGGCTCAAGCTGTTTGAGCTCTTTAAACAGCCTGGCACGGAATACACACCTCCCAAAAAATCACCCGAACCACCCAAAAAGTCCAGCAGCGGTTTCTTTGGTTTTGGAAAGAAGGAAGAAAAAGAACCCGACGTTTTCCTAGGCACCACTATTGATCCTCAATGGATGTCGCTTCCACTCGAGAAAGCATTACCTCTCATTCCCGGACGCATGCTGCGCAAAACCTTTTGGGCTATGGTCTCGACCGACAACCCTGACTCTGCTGTTCTCCGTTTCCTTCGCGCCCGAAAATGGGACTTTGACGCGGCATATAAGATGTTGGCCAACACTCTCCGATGGCGTCTGGCCATGCGCGTCGACGACATCACTGCCCTTGGTGAGAGTGGTCTCCACGAGGAGTTGAACCGTCTCAAACCAGGCATGGGTGATATGTTCATTACCCAGCTTCATTCCGGTAAAGCCACGCTGGGTGGTCCTGACAAAGCTTCTCGTGGTATCTGGTATGTCTGGAAAAATATAGCAAAGCTCGGTCTGCTGACAACAACCTATGATTTTCCTCCTTAGTTTTATTAACGTACAGCTCCATCGAAAGGAAGATCAGACCTTCGAAGTCATTCGATTATTGACTCTGTATATTATGGAGACGTCTCGCTTATTCTGTGGTCACCCTATGGATACAGCGTGTATCGTGTTTAACCTCGAGAACTTTACAATGGCCAACATGGTAAGCGAGGATATGTGTAACGTGTTTGTGTGCTCTGACACAAGATGGTGTGCGATGCGTCTTAGGACTTTGACTTTGTCAAGTTCTTGATTTCTTGTCTCGAAGCTTACTACCCGGAGACTTTGGGTCTTTGCTGCATTCACAAGGCACCTTGGGTATTCTCGACAGGTAAGGCAATGACAAAAAGGGAGAGGCTGCAGAAGGGTTAATCAGGAGACGACTAGTTTGGTCGGTAATTACACCCTTACTTGATCCTGTGGTGGCAAGCAAGATCCAGTTTACCAAGAATCTTGATGATTTGACAAAGTTCATCGACATTGGAAGTGTACCGGTGATCATCTCCGGCAACCCCGATAAAAAGACAAAGGATGAGGCTACCAAGGTGGATCCACCCAAGGCTGGTTCCTTGGAGAGGCCCAACACACCTGCAATCCAACAATACAATAAGACCCTAGAGGAGTACGAAGCCCTGACAGCCGAGTGGGCCAAAACGTCTACTAAGAAGGACGATGAGAAGGATGCGCTGGATAGACTTGAAAAGGGTCGGTGGTATCGCGTTGACCGTATCAAGGCTGAAGGGGATTTGAGAGGACCCACGATGTACCACGCCAAAGGTCTTATCAAGCTGACACCAGAGGGAAGACTTCATATAGACTTTGGGGGTGAGAATTGGGTAGAGCAAGATGTTACCGAACGTGTGTAGACATGGTGCTTTCATATCCCTTATACAAGACATCATAACTAAAAAGAATTGGCTTGAAGAACGGCTATACCTACAGACTATTAGGAAATACGCAATTCATCAGAAACTTCATATCTGCTTGATCTCATTTGCGAATCCAATCATATCTTATCTAAATCTTTTCTTTGTCACAGAGCGGTATTCGGCTGCGTTCAGCTATTATTGTTCATTGAACAACTTTTTACGCTACTCTAAATAAACTATGCGTCCATGAAGAATCGACTTTGAACATCGCTCAGTCTAACCGTTCACACAAGGTCAACCTGGTCCATTCAAAGTCCGCCACACCAACAACGCAAACTTTCGTTGCTCTTGGGTGCCCGGGACATGATCTATTACATTAGGTTTCTCAAGCCGCCTCCGGAACAGGTGGCAAGCGGGCAACCATTTACCGTAGTATGGACTGTCGAGACGGATCTAGGTGATGCCAACTACTGGCAATCCGTGCCAGTGATGTGTCAATGTTCTGATCCATCTGCCACTTTGTCCCTCTACAATGACAACGCGAAAACAAAGTCCGTGCTGCGCAGTTCAGACAAGGCTGTCGTTCATTTGGAATACGATCCTGTCAAATCCGGAGGAACTGTACGTAGCCGACTCGTCATTGAGTCATCTCAGTCCGAGGTCCAACTATGGTTTGCACTTGCCTCTTCAGAATCAAGAAAAGTCCATCCAGTATGGCAGCATGCACGTTTATTTTCCGAGGATGTGTGGATTGTCCCTACCTGGTCTGTTCCACTTAAGATACTGCGGCGCAAGACAGCCACTGAACCAAAAAGTGGCCAGCAAGCCGAACGTCATTTCCTTTTGTCTCCCGATAAAATCCTTCGGATACGAGAAGATGCTTGTCAAAGTATCGCGCGCCACGTATGGTGAGTTTATTCTATTTCCCTTTTGATTCTGATATTTCAAAGGGATTGTGGATTGGGCATGTGCTATTACCTTTCCATCGCACCTCTCGATTTTTCTCATGATACGGTGGTGGAATTAGGTAATGAAAAAGAACTGCCAAACCCAAATTCAAAAGAAAAGAACAAATCATCTAGGGAGTGGAACAGGACTTGTAGGTCTTTACTTTGCACAGCATATCTCTCCAAAACAACTCTATTTGACGGATCTGCCGGAAGCGGTAGAAATTATGGAACAGAACGCACAGCTTCAGTCTCAGTCATGTGTCACCGTCAAGACACTTGAATGGGGCCCTGGCTCTCCATGGCTGCCTTCTGTCGACCTGGTACTACTTACAGACGTACTCTATAACCAGGGATCTCATGATGTGCTGTTGACTACGCTGGACTGGCTCATGGGGGACAAGACCAAAGTCCTGCTTGCATACAAGGAACGTCACCCCGATGAACGCGAATTCTTTACAAAGATAAAAGAACGTCAATGGCTTTGTAGACAAGTAGAAGATACAAGACTAACATGTGAAATCTACTGGATTGAAAAAGATACCGTCACTGTGTAAAAAAGTAAAAAGACGGAGAGAAACCTTATCCAATCGAATTTCTTTTGGCCTTGCAATTGTTCATTTGCCAGCCCGATGGTCACTCTTGTTTTCTTCGGACTTCAGCTTTTTTCATGATTCAGGGCAGACAGCTACTGCACCGATCCCGGTTCATTTCTTCCGCAAGGACGTTGTCTTTGCGGCGCTACACCACAGAGAACAAACCGAGAAGGTCAGGGTTCCTTGGTAAACTTGTCATTGGCACGGCTGCCATTGGCGTAGGCGGGACAGTCCTGTACAATACCAATGATCGATTTCGACATGTGGTTTCTGCATTGGAACGTTGTGGCACTGCGGGTGCTGTTGGTGCAAGGGTTGCATGGGACTATAAACAGACACTTTCGCAACACTACAGCGACAACGACGAACGTGAGTTAGCGAAACGTGCATGCCACAAGCGCTGTGCAGAGCATGTTCTTGCTGGTTTGCAGAAACTTGGCGGAATCTACGTCAAACTTGGACAGCATGTATCTGCATTAGTGTATGTACTTCCACCAGAATGGACATCCACCATGGCTGTACTACAAGATCGGTGCGATCCTTCCACAGCAAGTGATATCGAACAGCTGTTCAAGACAGACTATGGAAAAACGGTAGAGGAGGTTTTCGAAGCATTCGATTGGAATCCCATTGGTGTAGCTTCATTAGCTCAGGTGCATCGTGCCCGTCTACGCGGAACGCATAAAGATGTAGCAGTCAAGCTACAACATCCTGCCTTGGACGAGTTTTGTCGAATCGACCTTGATACGGTATCGTTTATTTTTGACGTTATCAAGCGTATCTTCCCAAATTTTGGCTTTGAATGGGTTGCTGAAGAAATGCGAGAATCTTTGCCACGAGAACTGGACTTCACGCATGAGGCGGCAAATGCTCGACAAGTGGAAAAGAACTTTGCTGAAGATAGAGCTCAAGGGAAGACAACCTTGACTATTCCAAACGTTTTATGGGCTCAACGACGAATTATGTGCATGGAATGTAAAGTGATACTCCTTTCTCTTCCACAACGTCTTATTCATCCATGTGTTCCTTTTTGGTATTAGTCATTGAAGGTGCTCGCATTGATAATCTTGACTATATGAAGCAGCATAATATCGACCCTAAGCAAGTCTCGGCTGAAATGACTAGAGTCTTTTCGAAGATGATTTTCTTGGATGGGTAAGTCTCCCTTTTTTGGTATGATTGTCATTATTCATCACCTATTTTAGTTTTGTGCATTGCGATCCTCGTAGGTGTTCTTTGATAAACTAAGGCTGTTGACTTAACATTTCTGTAGATCCTGGTAATATTATTATTCGCCCTGCCAAAAATCCAGCACAATCGAAGTATAACTTTGACTTGGTTCTATTGGACCATGGACTTTATCGTACATTGACGGATCAACTTCGGATGGATTATGCTCACTTGTGGACATCCTTAATTAAGGGTGATGAACAAGATATCAAAGTGTACTCTCAGCGTGTTGGTGGTACGGATGGTTACCGGCTATTTGCCTGTATGTTGACGGGTCGTGATTGGGACACCATCCATTCAGTCGATCTATCGTCGTCACGTTCGGTAGAAGAGATGCAACGTATGACAAAAGGAGCAATGGATTTTCTGGTGGAAGTGGCCGATATCCTTTCACGCATGCCACGACCAGTGCTTTTGCTACTTAAAACAAACGATTTATTACGAGTGGTGGATGAGACACTTGATGTATCGGATCAACGCCTGACCTATGTTATTATGGGTAAATTCTGTGCGAAAGCAGTTTGGCAGGATACCAAGCGGGTTTTGTTGGATCGTATTCGTCAATTCGGCTGCAACTTGGACGTATTTAAGAAGTTAACACGTGCATGGTGGGAATACCATTCTTTGGAGTTTATGTTATGGTTTTACGAATACAGCAAGACATGGATCGAGCGTTTGAACATCCAAAGACTCTCGATTTGCTGAAAAAAAAGAAAGACCTACCCTATTCCTTCCCCCCCCCCCCTCCCCCTTCTCTTTACAGCTTAGACATAGACGGAAAGAGAGGAAAAAAACAATTTATACGTATAGATCTGATTAAAAGACTCATCCTTAAAACGGAAACAGTTCTTCCGACATTTCATTATGCAAAAGTGGCTTTTCTTTCGGATATTCCATAACTCCGTTCCCCTTTCTACTATCTCTTCTACCCTTATCTGCGAGAAAGAATGATTAGTCGAGTGCTTCATCTAGCAGTTGATGCAGCCCTCATCTCGACCATCTTGGCAGGCATCAGACGAACATCGGGATTACAGTGAGTTTTGTCTCCTAATTGAATGCCTCTGCTTAATCCTTTGTTTCCTTTGCAGGCCCGCAGTATCGAAAATTGAGAACCAAGAAATCCGTGGTTATGTTGAAAAATATCTTTCCATTGGTGAACGGTTATTAGATGCAGCTATTATGCTTATGAAAAGCTCGGATTATTTTGAACGAAAAAATTAAACATGGCTACTTCTGATCAAGGTATAGGAACGATGTCCTCTAGAAGGCGTAGAAGCGCAACTACATAGGGAGCACTTATGTTAACTACCTTTATTCCGTTTATCAATCAATTTTTTTTGCTTTGTTATACCATCCATAGGAGAAAAATGCATAAACCATTAGTCTACAAATATCGATTCCGATTGTTCTCCCAAAATTGATTGATATAAGAGTACCATGCTCATCCTCCTATTGGCAGCTGACTGACCTTCTACGACTTCATATGGTCAGGAGAAGGTCGAAATGAAGTTCGAAAAGTATGTAAGAACTACAGTAGCTGTTAAACGACTGAAGAATCACACACTGTATGAAGGCTATCCTCATGAATCAGACACTTGCTTTTGAAAGAGCGACTTCCATGTTCCATAGCAGCGGCATCGTTCTAAAAACAGCTCATTACGCTGAGCTTAATAATTTTGTCTGTCAGTCAAGGCAAAGCCTGCTACAGAGTTGCTTTAGTACTCTTTTGTTGATAATCTATATAAACTCTTTCTCCACTAACTGTCTGAAGATCATTAGATTGAGTGTAGATTTAGATCTCAATAGTAACAAGACATTCATGGGAGGCAAGACAATTCTTTAACGGATTACTAATAAATGATCTGTAAACTTTATGCAGTTATTTGGTTTTTTTGTCTTTCAACGTTTGGGTGAGTCAGCGTCGGAAAGACCAGTTGATTCGACACGCGTCCTACCATAAACAGAACTCCAGTAAAAACGATCGACTGAGTAATAAAAAGGATCGTTTTTTTTTCTGCGGTTTTTATTGTATTGTCTAACAACAATGTCTACTCACATCAAGCTGCACACATTCAAGCCGTCCTTGTGGGCTGCTGTTCCTCGAATTTTAATTGCCGAAAAATCGATGACAAATGTTGAGCAAGTCGAGATTGATTTGTCAAAGGCTGAAAACTACTCACCGGAGTATCTGAAGTAAGAAATAGGTTAAAATGATAGATCGGCTGTATCTCATATGATAAGTAGGATTAATCCACATGCCACTGTGCCCGCGCTCGACATCACAGATGATCAACAACAAAGGACGGTGCTGACAGACTCTATTTCCGTGGCTTCCTATCTCGATAAGATGACTGGAAACACCTTAAGTCCTACTGACAGCAAACAGGAAATCGAACTGTTGCTACAGGATATGCATGGTCAGTACGACGTCGGCAATCCGCTGTTTGTCACTTCTGGAAACATGACCGAACTTCAAGCCAAGCGCCCAATCATTACAGCTTTTCTAAAGAGCCGACTCGCTGCCTGGCACACGTACAATGCTCGAACATCCGGACATCAAGCGTTATACACGAAACTCATTGCTCAAGCCGAAGCGGTGCTTAAATTCTACGAAGGAGAGGCTGACCCTTCACCGATGTTTGACGATAATGGCAAGAAGTGGGCATTAGCAGAGGAATTCCTGGATAAGATAGAAGCAAGACTCGAGAAGGCTAAGGGGCCATATCTATTTGGCGATTATACAATGGCTGATGTCCATTTTACACCTTACCTTTACCGTTTACTACAAGTCCGACCACCAGACGCTGTATTCCAGGGTCGGCCGGCACTTAGACTTTATTATGAACGTATTCAGGGTCGCAAAAGCTTTGAGATTGTTTTTAGTTAAAAATTAAATTATAATTTTTGCCGTTGCACATGCTTGAAGAGTTGCAGTTTCCCTGGTGAAATAACAGAAGACCAATTGTCAGACCTAACCATGGCTGTTAGGTACTTGGCATTAGACATGAGAGAAGGCTCTTGTCAAACTTGAAAAGTTCACGATTCGAAACGTTTGTTCTTATCCTTGCTGTACACCATCATTTTTTGCCCTCTATGACTCTGTGTGGTATTGTAATAAACATGAAATCAAGTAAACAAAAAATAAAACAGGTCCTCAAATATTGTAGCCATCCGATTTCGCAAAAGTCATGTTATGAAAGCAGAATATACCCATCACTTCCCGTCACTTCTCAATACCTGGTCCATAATAACCTATAACAAACTAGTGGAAGCGCATGAAAAAGAAGTGAGATCCTAAGGATGCTTCTTAATTCGAAGATGTACGATATCATGACAAGCTCGTCTGTCTTGGCAGATTTATCACACGTCATGCACGCCTTCGATTTTCCGTCTGAACTTCTTTGACTTATCTTATGAGATTTCCCTAGATGTAGCCAGAACTGGCATCCAACCTATGGCTATCCAGATGCCGTAAAGGAAGCTTGTAAAATTTTCAGTATGTCACGGCTCCTGGAGTTAACTAGCGATGCCTTGCCATGCACCCTCAGCTTGGCAGTGAATGCGATTCTGAATTTGGCGTGGGATTATTCTGGCATATAGAGAGGAAGCCAACGGAGCCTACTGCATCTGAACTGATAAGGTTGGGATTTCACACATGCCATAGCAAGTTACAAAAGCACAAGAGGTCATATGCGCGCTCAAAAAGAGCACATAGAGTCTATTTGCGGGATCGCAGCACAAAATGGGGGAAGATCAGATCGCTTAGTTTATTGGACGATGATTTTTGCGTTGGTATTGCTGGCTTTATGAGGAATAAGCGATTTGACCTCGTTTCCACACAGAAAAATTGAAGAGGCAATAGTTAACGGGAATTCCGAATCCTTGCAGCATGTTATCCAAAGCAACGATATATTGCTGCGACAATATTAAATTGTTGTACGCATGGCAAAGCAGATTTTAGGGTAGAAAATAAAGCCAACAGGATGTAAAAGTGGAAGGAACAGTTTCCTCAGAGACCTCACTACAGGTGAGAAACGCTCGAGTGGAATTACGCTCGGAAGAGCACAAGGATAGGCGCATCAGCGTTCTCCATAGTTTATGCACCCCGTTACATCAGCAAGCATGTGAAAAATCCGCAATTCATGATAAGGGTTATAGCCTTTCATTTCTGACGATTTACCCACTTTCTTTACAACGTCCTTCGAAGAGCAAACACCGAGCGATGTTTCAATATTTAGGACACATGTTCAAATTTTGTGTCCATCAATCGCATGACTGTACTGCGACTAAAGAAAAGGAGAAGACCAAAAAAGGAAATAATGGCAAACTATATATTCCAAGGCTTGCATGCGACAAGTTTTTCTGAAAGCTTCCTAAACGTACGAAATAAAAGAAAAAATGTAACATTTATACTTTAGAAGAGCGACAGACATTCGCAATACGATACTATTACGTAGGGGGAAAAAAAGGCGGGAGGTTATATACAAAAGACATGGAAACAGGAAGCGAAATCAGTAGGAAGGGCGGGGTATGGTATGTTTGGTTAAAAGTTGCTGCTGTTGCTGCTGCAGACACTGCCATCATCATCGGAGTAGGGTGATCGCATAGAGGCTAGAATCCATGGCGGAATATCTCCATTGTTTCGGTATTTAGGTGCAACCTTAATGGATTGAGTTTCTTCATCCCACACAAGCCAAGGCTGATCTTCGTCTTCCTCTTCATCATCTGAGGTAGCACAATCCGTTAGACTGGATGGGTCCGGAATAGCAATAAATGATGGTTTATGTTGTCTGCGCAAAGGGCTTGTACATCTTGTAGGTTCCAACTTTGTCATTGAGGCTTTGTTGTCTTCCGCGGGTGACGAGTGATAGATTTGATGCGGGCGAATAACAATAGGGTCGGATGTAGGTTCAAGCGTAGAACCGGAGAATCTTGGAAGAACGAACGCAGTCATGGCAAAGGGGAATAAAGCTTGTGTGTGGAGAAAAGAAGAAGGAAGGGAAAAAAAAGAGAAAGAAAAAAGTAAGAACTTATATAAAGGGAAGGGTACCCAATCCAACCCGTCATTGTCACTGGTACGGAAAACTCTAGTTGACCTGTTTCCCCTCACTTCCCCGGAACGCTCCATCCCCAATGGATCACACACTGTACCAAAATGGCGTGACGACTCCTTTTTAGATACAAGTGTCTTTTTTTTTTCTTTATTATTAGAACGATTATAGGTCACGGATTCGCTCCACACGTCCACATTCTGGTAGATGGTTTCCACGGTACTTAATTAAATATTCACCATTGGGTCGGGCGGTCACGGTTTTATTGACAGGGCAACCCTAAAAAAAAGAGACGTGAGAAAGGATGGAAGCAAAAGCATGAATTTCATATGTCAACCCCGCTCGGGAAAACCCGCCTTCACCATTCCGATCCCGCGAATTTCCAGCAAAATCTAACTCACCTTATTGCTATTGGAACATTTGTAGTAGATGCTTTTGCAGCCAGTTTTTTTCTGTGTTGTATTGCCGTTGTTCTTCCAAAAGTAATCATCCACATAAGGAAACTCTCTTGTCTCGACGATCTTGGTGATGGCCTGCATCTCTCGTCGACGACGGGGACGCCCCGAAGAAGTAAGTTCCAGCTGTTCTTCTTCGACTATTTCTTCTTCATCGTCATCATAATGATCTGCAACAGGGGAAGGATAGGAAGCAGATAAAGATGAAAGGGTGGTTGTACTGCACCAAGAACAAAAAAAAAAAAAAAGGAAAGAAAAAAAAGTTAAAAATCACATGGAAAAAATGTCAGCAAGAAAAAAGAAAAAAAATAGACTAGTGCCCTTACCTAGAAACGGGGGAGGTGGGGGAAGGTGTGGTGTTGTGTTCTACGGATGAGTCTGGTTGTTGATGATGGATAGTGAGGGTTCCCATGGCAAGCATGGCAGCAGCAGCGGAATGCCGTCGTTCTTGATGATCAATCAAACTGTCTTTACGTCGTTGTGGGATATGGTAAGGTGCAGTACGTCGTTTAGCTCTTGGAGCAACCCCTTCTGATTTCCCCGATCCGTCCGTATCAGAATGAGAATGAAGCGACAATCGACGGGAGTTTTCCTGAAGATAGAGGTCGAGTTCTTTTGCTCGTAGTTTTGCTTCTTCAGCTCTTCGTTTATCTTCTTCCACTTTGCTTGTCAATATCAATTTCAATAGTTCAGGTTGAGATTTGTATTGATGAATAACATCTTGTAGATCGTAAAATGTTGGATTTTGTGAGGGAGGAGGAGTAGTATTATTATCTTGTGATATCCGTGGTGTGGTTGGGTGTGTATAATCTTGTGATGCAAAAGATGTTGGAAATCCCGTAGAAGCAATATCGTTCATGATGAATTTTTTTATTATAATGATAAAAAGAAAGAAAAAAAGGAATGAAAAAGAAAACAAGGGATAATCTAAGGAGGTGTTGCTTTTTAAATTGCGGGGAGAAAAGAAGATGGCAAGTTTTTTTTTATTTTATTTATTCATGTTTTCCCGCCTCTATGCATCTGTCTCGCGGGATTTTCATGTGCAAAAATAAAGCCCTCTATTGCTCTTCTTCTTTTATAGTGAAGAGACATGAACACTATTTGGAACTATAGTAGATCCGTTTATAATTCATATATACTATTTATCTCTGATCTCCGTCTAGTGATCTAAATAAAAACGCATAGGAAAGGAACAACTGCTATTTTCTTTGTCTTTTTGTCATGACAAACCTGGTTTCGTATTGCGGAGTTTAAAGGGATTTGGCCACTTTTACCCAGGATTTGCCGCCGTTTGCCACCTACCCCACTTTTCTATAAAACCTTCCATGTGATCAGTCACTCAGTGATTTATTCCCTGCAGTGTGAATGAATCCATTTTTTTTTACTTTGATCTGATCATATCATTTGATTTTTTATAACGAATTGAACAAACAGAAGTTCATGACTGACTGAATGGTCCTGTCCGCCGATCTCCACCCATAACGGTTTAAACCATTAGCCGCCTTCTATACGTTATGAGTAATCCTATCCAATAATCGGCTACGGAATCCGAAATTACAAAAAAATAGGGTCGTCAGGGCCAGAAAAGAACCAATCGTCCCCGGGATCTTATATTCACCTTTCTACATAACAAGCAGTTTTTGACATTGTCATACCTCGTTTGTGTCATGTCTATTTCTTTTTCTGGGTTTTGTAAGTGAATACTGCATCATGCTGAACAGCATAAGCTGAATCGAAATATCCTATCCGGGCCAGTCTGCTAGTTCGTATCGTCGCGTGTCACCATCACGGCGGAGAATAAGCAAACCCGTTTCACAACTTCATGTCTGTCCCGAGAACCCAGCTACGCCGTCCCCGACTGGTGAAGCCATG
The DNA here is from genome assembly GCA_000697055.1 of Saksenaea vasiformis B4078. Lineage (NCBI taxonomy): Eukaryota > Fungi > Mucoromycota > Mucoromycetes > Mucorales > Saksenaeaceae > Saksenaea > Saksenaea vasiformis. The sequence continues at coordinate 22,408 of JNDT01002086.1, read as the reverse complement.
TCTGCAAAGATAACACAAACGTTACGTCCATTTTTTTTTGTCATAGCGCAAAGTGATCGCTCCTTTTGCTTATATATATGCGAAATGGGCACTCAGTTGCTTATCAATCTTTGTATCTATTCCGTCGGACTAAGAACATTTGTATTCGTTGTTTGCAGTGTCAGACAACAAAATCCGACTTGCAACATGAGTTCATATCCCTTGGAAAAGTAGAATGTCCCCTGCTCCAGGTTTTCCCCGTCGAATGGATGTACACTATTTATGTCTACCCTTTGGATGTTAATGGCGCAGTTTACAAATGTGATCCATACATCGCAAGCGGAATTAAAGCTGTACTACACACGCTGAATTTGTCACATGCACGGAAGAAAATATTTGTAAACGCATTGAGTCGCTCGAAATCCTAATGAAACCTCACATCTGAGGACGCAGTAGGGTCAACATCAGGAAAAAATAGCCATTGCATGCCCGTTTTCTTGAAGCACCCAGCGTGAGCGCCTTTAAAAATTGACAACGTTAGAGCAAAACACTCTCTCTGCGATCGAACCTGAGCATGTAACAGCGATTATCGGCCTGTCTCTGTCTTCACTCCTTCTGCTTCTTTATCCACAGCTTCCATTTGAGTTTTGCTCGATGGACATTAGTTTGACACTTTTACTTACAAATTTTACCTCATGTGGCGCTCACAAAAACTAAATGATAACATCATCGTCCAGTAGACAGTAAGTAGTTGAAGAGCTCTTCTTTTCGAGGTTCGCCCTTCGTCGCAGGCTCTGAATTGAGGAATTATTGGGGCATTTAGTGACATGGCTGAACCCACAAACGTGGTAGTATTCCTGTGGACTTGTGGATCGTACTCGGTGGTTATCGGTCGCAGCCCCCCTCTGCGGCCACAGAGATATCTATAACGCTGGGATAACAACTCCAGGCAATCGCATCGTCCACCGTATCGTGGAGATCTACTGGTGTAGTCGGCTGGCGGTTCGGATCGTACGGTGATCTGTATTTTTTGCTGATGCATTGAATGTCGACACTGTTGGTATGGATTTCGTCCCTGTTGTACAAGACACAACGCAATACGTTGGATGTATTATCAAAGAAACGCATATTCTACAGTCGGACGAAAATAAGGACATTTGTCGTAACGACAAGGTGTATCGATGTTACATGGAAAATGAGCATTGGCTGCAAGATAGAGCATCCGATGCGATGTGTAACAGAGATTAACTCGGATCTTCATAGCCTCGTCTCTCAATCTCAAGATTGGTCTTCGTTCGGGCAATAAACAAATATAGATAAAAGCGATGGAGCAACCGCCGGCGCACAAGCTGATCATCTCCGAATCTTTCGTTAATCGTATAAGTCTCTACGTATAAGCACACGCAGGGTCTACGATAAAGGTGGCAAGTTGAAAAGATCATGTTGGATGTTGAATGCAAATGTTGTCTCCTCTTAATCCGCAGGTATACCGATCCTGTGGTATTATATGCTTAACCTTTGCGTTCTGTAGTCCGAGAGACTACGGAACCCCAAGTCTATGTTGGGGATTCGTCCCCAGTCACCCATGGTCACCACTTCATGATCATCAGGCCAACTGGACCCAAAGTGTCTCGCATCCAAACATTCAATATAATGGAGCAGCGCTTTCTCCGTTTTTTCAATCCAAACCGTATAACAGCTCTCCTATAACGGAACTAAAACGTACAAAGGAGGTAAAATCTCCGCTTCTGCCAATCATAGTGCGTAAATGGCAACTTTTTCTTTATCAAGAGCGCTTTTTTTCAGATACAGTCTATGGTATTCAGCGGGACGAGACGGGAAGTTCTTATTATTCTTTTGGCGGCATAGAACTTTTTCGTCCATGGTGTAAAACGCATCATTGTATGCCAGACCCAGGCTTTGAAACGTTGTACGGTGATTCTCATGGATGCTGTGTCTAAATGCGCCAGAAATGCCCCGCCTAGCGAAAGATCTTAAAGTTTTATGGGTTCCTTGCGCTTCCAAAACGTTTTTCCATTGGGTTTAAAAAACGTGAATCCCGTTCCATTAGTAGAGATACAATTAGCAACGTATACTGTTCCGAGAGACGACAAAATAGATTGATATCATTGTTTCAGAGATACTTGTTGCCCTGACACCCTCTGCCCCTTTGCATGTACAATGAATATCTTTTTTAAAAGGTGTTGCGTTTGCACCCATAAATCTGCTTGCTCAAGTTTTTTGCTTCGGTTCACAAGGTACTGCACAATGATAGTGTTAATCATATTTATCAATTCAGCTACGGATAGGATAGTAAATGCTTTCTGGTTCTTTGATCCGGTGGACCACCTTTTCCGAAGAATGGCCATTTGCATAATGCAAAGCCACCGTGACACGTTTGACTCGCTTCAGGTGCGATGCTGCAGACATTCACGGTGTTTTGTTTGATTCCTTGGAAGCCATGAAGCAAACAGTAACTGGGAAAAGAAAGAACGATGAACCGGCTAAAGGCGATGGCCTGGGAAAGATAAAGAAACGCATACGAGACACGAAACGTACATTGGCAAAGGTACTAAAAGGAACCATGCGAGTCAGAAGCTATAATCGTTACTATGCAGGGACCACAATCAGCTGCTGTCCGCATCAACTCTGAACGTCGGCTTAAAGCATTGGAATACGAACTTGGAGAGAAAATGATTGATGCAAAAGAACAGAAGATGAAGAATAAATACCATAAAGTGAAGCATTTTGGTAAGCTAGCATAACAACGTCAAACAATGGAGAAGCTGAGACTGGTAAAAAGAAAGGAAAAAGGTGGAACGTAAATTGAAAGCAGCAAAAAAACGCGTGGATGAGGCAGAAACAGACGCTGATAAGGAAAAAGCCCAAAAAGAAGTCGACCGATTGGAGGTGGATGTGATGTACACCATTGTACGTAAATGCTTCGTAGAACATGATAGATACTCACCGAAATCAAAATAGCATTACCCGTTGACAAAACCTTATGTATCCTTATTCCCAAAAGAGAATGCGGATGATGCCAAAAATATGAGTTCACGAGACGCTGTGCGTGAAAAGATTCGAGAAGCCTTGAGCAAAGGTTCTGATTTTGAGGAGATGCGTAAGTGGTATCGAGCACAGTACCGAGAAGTATTGGTCAAGAACGGCGAGATCCCAGAGATGAAGCCACTGCTTTTGGAGGAAGGAGATGGCCAAGGCACTGAATCTCGTGAAGATGGTACCAATAGCGTCAAGGACGACTTCTTTGAATGATAATATCCACGTAAAGCACACCCCTTTTTTTATTCATCCATTCTGTCTACGCATATTTAAGTAAAATCAAATTGTAAATTATTGCATTTCTCTCATCGGTACTTGTGATGCTTCGGAACGTTCGTTATTGGGCGAGCAGGACAGGCTTGAGTTGGCTCAAACTGAATTGTGGAGACGCTTATCGTGTCGATGACAGATCCACAGAGCTCTATAGCACTGTAAATGCAAGTCTCGGCATTTGAACGGAAGCACAGACTGCTCTTTCCCTGTTCTTTACATGTTTGAGCCTACAATACATTGAATTAGAACATACAGTTATCTAGAGTGAATTCAGCGACCAGATGCGCTTCATGTGCGTCTGAAAATTGTGTTACAGATCATTCTCACTTGATACTAACGTAGTAGGCTTGGAGCATGAATAATAAGACGGACACGATAGTTATAGATTGATTGTTATCGAATCTATTGAGAGCACTTCTTCCTGGAAGTGTTGAAGAGGTTAAAATATTGCTGTCATTGTAGGGTGCTATGCAACATTACCTACAGTCATTTCGCGAATTAAACCTATGGAAGCCTTTTGCCTTCATGGAACCATTTTTCATTGTCATTCCACTTATTGTTTATTAGATTACTGCTTTATTTCTTTTTGCTGGTCATGAAGCTACGTGCTTACGGTTGATATGCTTACTACTGCATTTTCAGGGCTGATTCATCGAACATCTACAAGTGACACACTGAATCAAAGATACGCGGGAGACGCCCACAAGGACACAAATTGAGTTCAGCATAATCGGGGTCTCTACATACGACATCAAACCTATTCGATAGCACAACAGAAGGCATAACTCAATTGATCATTTGTACCGGAAGCATCCAAGCTTAACGCCAATGAAAAGGGAAGATATCACAGTCTTCCAAATCGGAGAGCCGTTCGGGGACGGCTTTTTTAAAATCGTCGCTGTTTTTTCTGCATTCAGATTGTTGCCACTTAAACCAGCAGATAGCGATGCCTCGTACAGACAGAAAGCCACGAGCAAACAAAAAGAGAGGAAAAAAGCAGAAGCAATCAGAGAACGATGCTCCGGCTGAGGAGCCAGTCGCGTTTGATCAGACTAGCTATGCACCAATGGAAGAAGATCGGCAAGTGTTTGACGAACAACATTTCCAAGCGGGCCATTATGGTGAAGTCGACGAACAAATGTTGGGCTATTTCAAGAATGTCGAGAAATCGTTGGACGATCCCCAGTTTGAGTCAGCTGAAGGTACGAAAAAATTACAGCGGATCAACGGAGATCTCACTGATTGAGTGCAATCGGGTTTAGAACAACGTCTCTTTGTGGGCAATGTCTATACTGAAGTGGAAGGCAATGAGCTCCGCCTCTCAACAAACTATTCATGCTCGCTCATTCTCGAGAAACTGCTCAAAGTCTCGGATCCATTCCAATTGCGAGTGTTCATGGATAAACTCAGTGGCAGGTAAGCGAAAAAAAAAAAAGGTAGCATTTGCACAAAAGCGATCCTAAATTTTTGCTTCTCAGATCAGTAGAGTTGTTTGCCCATCGATTCGCATCCCACGTCTGTCAAACACTATTGACACTCGCTGCGGACGTCGTTGAACAGGAAGTGATCAATGGCACGTCAGGCAATGTTGACGGTGAAAAATCAGATGAGGAGATGGGTCAGTTGCTGTCAATGGAACAGTTAGTTCTCGGCATGTGTGAGGTACGTTGTCTGTCCTCCTTTTCCGCTGGAAATTAAAAGTGAACTACAGGATATCAAACCTGTTGTCGGTGGTCTTATCTCGCAGCAGTTTGCCTCTCATGTTATCCGCGTCTTGCTATTCGTTCTTGCCGGAAAACGTGTGGACGAAACTGGTGACGTAAAGGGACGCTTGAGAAGCAAAAAATCAGCCAAATACAAAACAGAGAACAATGATAATCTGACTAAGGTGACAAAGGAAATATGCATAAGACTATAGTTGTTGGTGCTGACCAAGCTATTTATGTAGACATCTGGCAGAGCATCTCGGGTAAGACGTGTTCCACCCTCCTTCAAGGCCATGTTCCGCACCCTTACAACGGAATTGGCGATCAACTCTTCGGAGACAGAAGTGCGAGCATTATCTGTGCACCGCGTTGCTAACCCAGTACTCCAGGTAGAATGTCAAAAGGATATGGTAAAATAATATCTCACCACTTTTTTTTTGCAGCTTCTGTTGGAAATGCAAGAAAACGATGAGGAAGGGCAGAACGCCAAGAAAGTTTTGATAGACCGCATTTTGTGGGGCATCGTGTCGGACAGTAAGTAAAGGCAGATACGGCGCGAGGGAATACTAAATGTCTTTTTGTAAAAGTGGAGTCTGCAGCAGAAAACAAAGACCGCGACTCATGGTTTGAGACTTTAATCCGTGACCAGGTCGGGTCACATCTATTGGAAGTTATTGTCAAGGTGGCACCAACATCTGTCTACAACAAGCTTTACACGACCTACTTGAAAAAGAAACTCGAAAAGTTCAGCATGCATCCAATCGGCAACTTCGTTATCCAGAATCTTCTTAGCAACGCAAGAAGCGGTGAACAATTCCAATTGATGGTACAGGAGCTCAGTGGATCCTTTGAAAAATTGATGAGTACGTTGTGGGACAAGTTTTTGATCGGTACTAAGCTATTCCTTTTCCTTAGAGAACGGCAAGTATGGTGTCATTCGAAGTCTTGTTGATTCTTCTGCCCGCCTGGCGACGGCAGAAGAGCAAGTGATTAAAGCACTCACCAGTGCGCTGCATATTTCCGAGGCTTTTGCAGACCGCAGAGAGTTTGTGAACTGTGTGATGCGCATGTGGACTCTCGAGGTAATGCAACGCATAGAAAACCTAGAAAACATTGTTCTGAACTGCTGTAGGATTGGAATAATGCTTCCGAGGAAGAAAAGAGGAATATGCGAAATTTCCATCTGCAAGGTTCCTTAATACTGCAAGCTCTCGTGAAGATGGCACCAGAACACAATGCAATCGTTACGAACAGGTATTTAGACGAGCTGCTCCAGTGGGTTTTTATTAATGTGATCAGTTTCTTCGCACAAAATACCGAGGTGACCAATCGATGGTGTTTCTCACCCGTGGGCTCCAGAGCATACGAATCTATTCTCGTGTCGGAGACTGTCAATGTGAAAATGAAGAAGAGAGTGTTGAAGAACTTGCAGGGAACATATCCTGCCCTGGCGAAGGATAAGTTTGGAAGCCATATCGTGGAACATTGCTGGGCAGTGGCAGACATCGATATGAAGGTAGGTTTGATTTGAAGTAATGGGAAGAAGTGTAGCTTATTGTTTGACAGGAAAAAATTGCTGGCGAGCTCGTCAAACGAGAGCGTGACCTTTCTGAACATTATATTGGCAAGTGTATTTTATGGACGTGCAGGATTGAACAGTTCAAACGACAACACGACGACTGGGTTGAGAGAGAGAAAGGATCCGAGCGTAAGAGAGAGATGTTCCAGGACATTTTGGAAGACAAAATCAGGACACCAAAGAAGCGAAAAACATAAATCAAATATAGAGAATTGCATTGTCAGTATACTAGTAGCATACAGTTTGTATTCAATTTAAAATAAAACTCTTGGTATAGTCAAGGTATCAGATACAAAACCAGCGGTAGCTCACTGGCCCATGGTGCCATTATAACTGTCTTCACCAGCTTCCATTAGACTATAGTCCGGTTAAGAATGCACGGATCAATCATAGAGTTTGCGCAGCTTACCTGTTCTGCTTCAGAAGCACACATTCACCACCGTTTTCTAAATCGATATTGTACTGATAAAAATAGCCTTCTGAAGTAAGCACCATCACATGTGGCGTCGTGCTGGAAATGCATAAGCTCTCTATTCATTTTTTCTAAAAAAAAACCTGTTCTTACCTGCTCAACGCCACCAAGCTCCGTACGCCGCTACTGGGGAGTTTCAAGGAAGCAAAGTCTCTTGTTGGCTCCCACATTTCAGTGATCATTTCTGGTAAATAGGATCCTACACTTCCAGCAATATTGCGGCCAAAATTCATAGATGACCGTCGAAGCATTTGTCTAGAGGATATGGTTATGGCCGGCAGGATGGTTCTCAAACTTACCCTACGCTGCCACTTCGTGCTCTCGCTTCAGCGCCGCTTTGGTCATTGGTTGGTGGAAAAGTTTCATGCGTATTTTGTTTCTTGTCACCATTTGCCAATTTGAAGATGTGTACGGTTTCCGTGTCACTTGAAACGCAAAGGAGGGAGCTTACGAGATTAAACGACATGGAATAAATTTTGGCAGGATAAGATCCACGGCGGAACTGGTAAACCTTGTTTCCTTCTGGAATCGAAAAAACGCGAATAACAGTACCCTGGCAACCAGGGTTAATATCATACCAGGAAAGAAGAAAATATTACTTTTTCACTCGCAGTGGCTAATAAAGTCCCTTCGGAATTGATTGTAACACAAGTAATTGGACTCTTATGCGCCTGAATAATGTTTGACAATTGAAGCGAAAGGGCGTCGAAAATTTCGATATCTCCTGTAGCATATGATGACTGTGGTGCTGGCTGATTCTCACCAAAGAAAGTGTTTAAAGACGATCGCGATGGATAGGCAATGAAACAGTTTTCGCTAGATGGAGAAAGAGCACAAACGGCTTCAAACAAGCCTAAGTATTTTCTACACTCTTCTGCTCCCTACCTGTTAAATTTGGGCTCGTATCGATAGTGTGAAGAAGTTTCATGTTGCTGATATCGTAGACAAATATCTGTTCTTCGAGCACAACGATCAGTCTTCGGCGGTTCATTTTCACGGTTAGAATGGGTGTCGGGAAATCTAACTCGCAAATGGTCGACTGTCTCTATAAAACCATCTTCGCGTAAAGACAAAGATACCACAACACTAGCAATCGAACCTTGGTATTAATGATTTGTAAATGTCTAGACGTGAAACTGGTTTGTTTCTCACTCTCAGCGCCCACAAGAGCTACGAGTGAAGTGCAGAAAAGCATCTCAATAAGTCCAGTACCAACATCAGCTTTAAACACGGGTTAACCATTGCTTTGCGTTTGGCTTTAATTGCCACAGATCGATTCTACCTTTAGAGTAACACTTCTCGAAAGGGTCGCAGTTGTATATCCTGTATCCACGTCTTGTACCGATCGATATACAATTGAAATCCTGGTTGAAGTTGATGTACGTTAATTCATTGTTGTTTTGCTCTCCCAAATTCATGTTGGTCAGAAAATATGAAAAGTGAGCAGAAAGAAGAGAGGCAAAAAAAGTATGTCGCTTAGCGGCAATCGCCCACAGAAGCACCGCTAAGATCAGTAAAATGATTGGACAGTCGAATCGCCTATGGTTAAGTCACAGGGATGTCCAGCATGAACGCACCGTCGGTCAGAAGTTCTTCATACTCGTTAACACGAAGGTATATCGTGCCATAACTGTATTTCTTAGTGAATGCATAACAACGTCGATTTGACGCCCACCACTTCAAGTTGTTGCAATGTAACTTTTGATCGTTACAATTTTGGGTTCAAGTGTCCCGCGCTTGAAGATTTGCCCTGATATTGTAGCTCAGAGATTTATAGAGTTTAACTTTGAAAAAAAAAAATGAAAGCTGCCTTAACAAGACTAATTGTAATAGCGTACTTTGGTTACATGTAAGACTAATTGTTGCAACAATATAGGCTTATTTGATCTTCGCAACCGCAAGTGACATGGTCACGCCTGAAAGATGGGCAGGTATGATTGGAGTTCTTTGACTCGCTTCCGCACGCTGTTTAACTTTGGAAGCATGACGGATATATTTTTGAGGAGTAATATTTACTTGTCGTTGCCAGCATCGTAATATCTTTCTACGCGCTTTTGCGCATTTGATTGCCTTTACAGAGTATATGATTAGAGAGGCTCCACATATCCCTGCAGTCCCGGTAGGTATGACAAAAGAATATCCAAGCAATTCTCAGCTTATTCTGGAGTGACAAGACTATCAAATTATCACGTACAGCTTGCTACCAGGACGACAATGTTGGTACCTGTAAGTCTGAAATGCGGATCTACTACTATTGGAAAAAAACTTATGCATTAAGGTTACTTATGCGACATCTACGGATGGTCGCTTCCAGTCACAGCGACAAAAAGAAAAGCAGATGACGTCAAGTTGACGTATAAGTAGGTCTTCTGTCTTTGATCTCTTTCTTCCATCATAAAATGTCCTTGTTCGTAGGCAAACTTCCTTCGGACTTTCGCAATGATGAACTTGAACGTCTATTTGCCGACTATGGCCCAATCATCCGATGTCAAGTCAAGGTTTGCATCCGACCTTTAATGATTACCACTAATGAACGTCTTTTATGTGATTTTAACGTAGCGCGGTGTAAGCTATGGTAAGTTTAAGTTGACCTCTTGTTTTTAAGCAGACTAAAGGATGCTTGTGTCCGGCTATTCTGGGATTAGCTTTTGGATTTGTTGAATTTGAAGACAAATATGATGCCTACGATGCTATCAGAGATAACGATGGGCTGGTAAGTAAGGTTGTATGAGATGATTGCTTAAATTATGCCACTGTGTTTCAGCGTATCGACGGAGTTAGGATTGTGGTTGAGAAAGCGAAAAGTCGCAGGGGATACAGTCGCACCGAATGCTATGAATGTGGTGAAGAAGGTAGTTGGACGATGATACTTAAACGTGTTTTACACATGAGTTGGGTTAGGCCATTTGGCTAGAAATTGCCGATTGGCTCGCAGGTGAGCAATTTTTTTCATTAATTTCAGGAACAAAAAGGCAGAAAGACGGTGTAATTATGACCATTGATATTTCGAATCAGTTGACATTCTTATCAATTTAGACGTTATCGTTCACGATCGCCTGTTTCACGCAGAGGTTCAAGCTACTCTTATTCGCCGCCTTCACGCAGAAGAAGAAGGTCTAGTGATCGCCCGCGCTCTCCCTCGTACAGACGAAGTAGCTATTCCAAACGCTCACCTTCTCGCTCGAGAAGCAGGGAGAGACGCCGTAGCATCACGCCAGATTCTCGTTCTCCATCTGGATCAAGATCGCCCTAAAATTTCAGGGTGGTAGGTCCAAAGCTGTGTTAGTCCTAAGAACCCAAGAAAAAAGTCAGGATAGTATGTTGCTGATAACCGATAGTATGCAATATGGCAGTAAATCGATAAATTCGGACAATGGATCATACGAGACATCCTGAAACGGTGTGTTGTGTTCTTCCATTGCTTTCGACAACTTGCTCATCTTTTTTTCAACTTTGTGTGATACTCTTTGTCCTTTGTGTTTGACAAATCAAGCACGTTAATAACTTGTAGATCCTACTTATGCTGTCCCTCGATTCCTTAACTCGCACTGCAAACCAGTAATTGATGATTCCGCATGCTATTTGATACGAACCTGCGAATGAATTTGCAACGGGCGGCAGACAGACATGAAAAAGTTATTTTAGTTTGATAATGTGACCTTGTACGCGATTAATATGATATACTTTTGCTCCAACGAATTATCTTCCTATCCGACCATATCATTTTATTCTCTGAAACTGCATGATTTTTTAGTTGATTCCTCAGCTGTGTCATGTGTATAAGACAACAAAGATGACCGTAAATTTTCAGTGCCATAGAAATCTCTGGATATTTGCGGCTGAACTTCAAGCATCAATTTCCTGTAGGGGAGCGTCAGATAAGGCAGTGGTCCTGGACTCTAAATATCGTTAAGCATAACTGTATACCACTAGTAACATTGGATAAAACTTCACCCCTGGAGAAATTCATGACGGTGAAGGCAGATTATACGGTTAACCATATATTGCATAAACAATAACACCAGTGTCGATGTACTGAGTGGATAAAGAAGAGTAAAAAGAAAAAAGGGAGAAGAACAAGACCCCATAGAAGCGGGCGCCCCTGTACAGCTACTCATGGCTGGACTTTCGCTTCTTCTTTTCTATCACCGGCGAACCAAAAGATTTTCACTTGTATGCAATGCGCGTTTTACTTTGGCGCCTTGTCATTCTGAACGAGTCCTTGATCTTTGTGGCCATCTTGCAAGCTAAAGTCTATGGAGGCACCAATAAGATAAATTAAAAATCAGAAACAGAACAATACTTACCTTGATGTGATCCAAATGTTCTAAAATCGTCAATGTAATATTTACATCGCTAGGATCACGGAATCAAGCGACATTGTCTGATTTGGATCATTCGATATACGCTATCGTGTTCGAGATCAGTTTTGAATACTTGCAGTATCTAGCTATATCAAATGGTCCTGTGCGATTATAAGCGGATGTTCAATTAAATATATCTGGACTAACTCGGGAACTCCATTAGACACCACTCAGCGTAATATAAATATCACCACATAGTGTAGTCTTGATCTCTTGTTCTGATTCCAGAATAAACTCGGTGTACACCACCGTTTCATTGTATTCCTCGCTTCACCAATTTTATTCGACTACACCACTACCCGACTATCTCAACATTCGACATGTGTCGCCTTGTGTTAAATTTAGCTTCGTGCTTACTCAACATGACCATAGATACCTGCAACAACGATGCCAAAAGCCGCCGGTGAATTGATACCCTAGCTCTGCCCTAGCATCTACCATGCGCTTTAACTCTTTTCCAGTCTTCACCAGGTCAGCGAAATCCCAGTTGCCCTGTTTTCTCTGCTTCTTGACTTCCAAGATGGATACGTCATACTTAAAGCCATTGTATGGAACAACACTGGCGACATGGTCTGGCTTGTACACGTTTTGCTCGTCGGTATCGTGTGTTTGCAAAAGGGATGTCGTCCTGTTGGAATGAATGGTCATGAGAACTAAATTGAGGTCAACAGAACCAGATAAAAATTTCATACTTATTAGACGTGCCAGCTATACGCAAACCATTCGTCATGGCTAAATATGTGATCAATGAACTGCTGTAGAAATTGATATATAAAGATATCTTCAAACATAGTGTCATCGCTCTGCCAGTTAAAGAAAAGATTTGACTGGGTTTCTAGGACATCTGATACTAGGAGAGCGCCCCAATCCTCTTTCTCAAGTGCCTCATTGCTATGCCCTCCTTATCGCCCAGCGCGCTTCAAAGGACCACCTGGCAATGCCTATGTAAAACCTTGATGGCAATTGTAAACTGGGTATCTTCTGTACCCATTCGACATCATGGCAGTGCTGTAGCAGGATGTTATCGAAGTACTGGAAGCCATCTTTCACCTTCAGTTCATGCAGAACCAACTCATGCAAGCCAGAACTAAAATTGCCAATTATGACTGCAGGCATCGCGACAATAATCTAAAGGAGGAAAACAAAATCCAGAATCGCCCAGACAGAGTTCTGTCAGTATTAGTTAGTTTGTATGAGGAAAAGTACTTACAGTATTTGTGTGTCAAAAGTGTTGTCCTTTAAGTTACTTGCAATATGGGTGGCAGTAAATAAAAGTCCTATCAATGCAGATGTATGCTAAAGAATGAAGGAAAAGGAATAAGAGTTTGGTGTAAGTGACAATCGAGTAAAAGATCTCTTTAAGAAAATAGGTGCGTGCGAAAGAGGATAGATCATTCTTGAAACAGATAAATTTCTCAATATAAATCGTGATGTGACCAATAGAGTTCCAGACATAAAGGATACCTGATACAAACAAGTACATAGGTGAAACGTCCTTGCTATAATAGCAGATTCATTCCATTAGTCTGACAGAGAAAGAGTGGGAATGCTTAAATCATTATATGTCTGTACATAATCCAAAGCCAGTACTAAATTTATTTATTTAATGCAAACGCTCATTCAAAACCTATTATTTCATGGTTATATTTGGTTTTGACAAAGATGTAACTTGAGTGATATACAAGCTACTTTATTGAACTGAGCAGATATTGTTGCTAACAGTGTGTATAAAAGTCTTCTGCAGTTTTTTTTAGTACTTCTAGTCATCTCTTTTCCTAATTGCCATCTCTTTCTTCATTACTGCTTCCTTTTCATTTTTGTTTTCTTTTTAATTTCTTTCCATTTTCACTTTCTTTTCATTGCCGCTTTCTCTCTATTACCATTTTTTCTTCATTACCATTTTCTCTTTATTGTCACTTTTTCTTCATTGCCACTTTCTCTTCATTATCGTTTTCTCTTCATTATCATTTTTTCTTCATTACCATTTTTTTTCATTACCATTTTTTTTTCATTACCATTTTCTCTTCATTATCATTTTCTTTCCATTACTGTTTCCATTCTCTTTCTACTATCGTTTTTCTCTTTATTACCATTTTTTCTCCATTACTATTTCCATTTTCTTTCTACTATCATTTTTCTCTTTATTACCATTTTCTTTGCATTACCATTTTCTTTTTGTTACTATTTTCTTTCTATTACCATTTTCTTTCTATTACTATTTTTTTCTACTATCATTTTCTTTTTATTACACTACAGGAACAGAGTTCACTTTTTAAAGTGAAATCACTTTTTTTTCACTAATTTGAGTAAAATCACTTTTTAAAGTAAAGTTTTTCACTTTTTTTTTCACTAATGTCATCTAAAATCACTTTTTTTAGTGAAGCTTTCACTACTTTTTCACTAAGTTATCTAAAACCACTTTTTTAAGTGAACTTATTACTAAAATCGGCTGTTCACTTTTTTTAGTAGAGAAGTGCATTCTCTTTTCAGTATATTCCAAAAAAAAGTCCGCTTTACTCACTTTTCACTCTAAAAAAAGTGCGTCCACTTTACTTACTTAAAAAAGGCGCATTTACTTTTAAAAAAAGTCCACTTCACTTCTTCATCACTCTTTCTTAGTAGAAAAGTGTACCCCCTTTTTTGATATATTCTAAAAAGTCCGCTTTCACTCCAAAAAATAAGTTGCGTTCACTTTGCTCATTTATAAAAGTCCACTAATGTTACTCACTTTCAAAGTGTCATTTATTTTTTACTCCACTTTAAAAAAGAAGTACCATTTACTGAATTACTAAAGAGCCGTTCGCTTTTACTTGAAAGTTATTTCTTTATGCGAACTGAATCTCGCCAGCAAGATATATTGTTGAGCAGTTCCTCATCTCTTGACATTGTTGACTTTACTGATTGCAGACAGTTTACGAAAGGCGACGTCGTAATAGTTTCAGTTAAATGCAGCAGTTATTAAAAGTGTTCTTTATACTATAATGCCTGAAGTGTCCAGGCAGTAATTAATTGCGAACGAGAAACTACTTTATATAAAACATATAATTAAACAAAAACAAAGAAAATAATAAAGAAATGATACAGAAGAAAGAAGAAACTAATTGCGTACGAAATGGAGAAGAGATAATGGTAATGGCCAAGGGTAGAACAAAGAGCGAGGAACAGAAGAAAGGAGTAGGTAAGAGATAAACTCAGAAGTAAAACGACTCTAGTGCAGCCAATGAGAAGTGATTTTGGTAAACGCACAATACAAGTCGCCCTTTTTTTCTTGGTTCACTTCTTCTTTTTCTTTCCTTTTTCTTTTATTGCTTTACACCATTTCGCTGTAGCAACATGTATCGTTTGACTGATTTCTTGTAAGTATGACACTTTGTATACTTTGTACTAACTTTATTTCCTTTCTTGCTGACACCTTTAGCAACTTCTTTACAACAGCTTCATGGTGTGATATAGAAATTGAAAGGTTTGTAGAAGAAAATCAATAAAAAGAATCAGACAGATAAATCCTTTGAGACTTGTGTTATATTCTTTATTGTATATTAATCGACCCAGCTTATATATCTTTTTACTGGCTCTTCTACAATAATAAAAATAACAGTGATCAGCAGTGCATGTTGAATAAGAGCTTTCGTTAAGATAGATTAAATGTCATGTTCATTTAGAGTGATAATAGATATGATTGTCCTTCTGCTCTGATTACCAAGACTGCATATTCATGCATGTAGATCTCCATGTCAAAGTAAAATTAAAATACGATGTAGAGTGCTATTTTTTCACTCTAAAGACAATCTCACCTGCTACTTTTTTTTATCAAAAACACCATTGTGAACATTTATATTAGTTTTATTCCCTTTATTTCCCTATTCTCTTATCTTTATTTTTGTCATTGCATATGTATTAACAGAAGAAATAACAAGGATCAGGATAAAAAAAGCATGATGTGCATAAAAGAAATCATATAAGAAAACACATAAAAAAGAACTGCTGCCATACAAATTGAAGACAGCTGATCACATGCTCTCAACTATCATGAAAGAAAAGCCTCTGTAGCAACCTGGATAAATCGAAAACGAAGCAACATGGATAAATTGAAAACGAAGCACCTCAGGTTTACCAAAAACGATGTTACGCTGTATTTTTCGGTTACTGTATATGGGTAGTATTGTTCCAAGTGTTGTCGTAGCGTAAGCTGGATGTCGGTGATTGTTGTTAAGGGTATCAGTTGAGTAATGTTCGTTGATAGAAAGATTCAGAATTGAGTGAGTACCAGGTGTAGATTTAAGTCGAACACCAAGACTTGGTTAAGCGGTAAAGCTTGAAGAAAGAAAAAGAAAGGTTTGAATAGAGTAACTGTTGTCGGTACTGACAATATCCAAGGAGATCTGGATAAAATAAAATATGACCGTTAGTAAGATCGCTGATATGGTTACCTTGAATCGGCAAAGAGTTTCGTCAAAGAGTTTCGTCAAAGATAAAAAGAGAAATAAAAAGAGGACAGCGGAATTGTCGTCGCTTGTCAGACAAAGAATAAAATAAAAAGAAAAGAAAGAAAAAGAAAGGTTTGAATAGAGTAACTGTTGTCGGTACTGACAATATCCAAGGAGATCTGGATAAAATAAAATATGACCGTTAGTAAGATCGCTGATATGGTTACCTTGAATCGGCAAAGAGTTTCGTCAAAGAGTTTCGTCAAAGATAAAAAGAGAAATAAAAAGAGGACAGCGGAATTGTCGTCGCTTGTCAGACAGAGAATAAAATAACAAGAAAAGAAAAGGAATCAATGGATTCGGGTTAACGGTGGTTTCTTGAGAATAACCAACGGAGGCGAGCAATAAAAGGCGGTTTGAGAAATGAAAGAAAAACCTTTGGAAAAGACCTTTTGAGATGGCTTGAGATAACCAAGAGGAGAATATGCTGTTATAACCTAATGTTTTATTCATTGAATTGGAGGGGTATTTATACAAAATAGATCAATAGAAAATAATTTCGCTAAGTGGATGATCATCTAGTCTATCATGGCTCGAATGGATAATGATGGCAGGTAGTTGGTTCAATCGTATGCACTTTGGATTGTATGCACTTTGGATCATATGCATCTTGGATCATATGTACTTTGGATCATATGTACTTTGGATCGTATGCACTTTGGATCGTATGCACTTTGGATCGTATGCACTTTGGATCGTATGCACTTTGGGTCATATGCATCTTGGATCATATGCATCTTGGATCGTATGTGTCGTATTTGACATATCATTATCATTATACATATTTCATCCACTAAGTCTAAACGATCTTTATTGAGTTTCTCATACCATCGGCACTTCATCCACAGATAAACCTGATCTATTCAGACATCTAACAACGGATAACTACAATCTGAAGATAATAGGATTCTGTCATGATCTTAAGGTACCCTCCGACATCTCCTATCTTTTGATTAGTGTGACAAGACAATTACGATGATTACGATCTTAGCATAGATACAGTGATTAGTCAGACGTCTTTGTCCCTGAACAATGGGATTGTTATTCAGACTCAGCTAGATGACAGCTCTCTGACTTGACATTAATAATCATGGATCATCATCGATCCATGATGATTACTCAGAGCTTACGCGTCCTCTGATTACTAAGATACTCAATAAGCATTTGAACAGTATAAATAATGCCGGTAGACATCTGTAATCATGATCTTTACTTCTGAATAAACCTCTATCAAGAGTCTCAAAGTATTTTCTTATTGTTTCCCCTCTTACTAATTCTTCAGTATGTACTTTGGATCGTATGCCGTTTTGATTGTATGCAGTTTCGAGTAGATGTGCCTTTGGATAAGGTTTGGGGGTCTTGTTGGAGGTGATACCAGAGGTCATGTGCCATTGTCAGAGTGGATGTCAGTTTGTATAGGATTCTGTAAGCCTAATGATAAGAACCTAGAAGACTTCAAAGTTGTAATACAACTTTGAAAGATATATTGTGTCAAGGCGACATCTTTCATTGATCCACTTGAAAAAGAATAAAAAAATAAGAGCAAAGTAAAATCAATATTGTAGATAAAGGAAAATAAAAAGGCAAGATTGCTACAGAGTAAAAATCGGCGCACTACAACATCAGAAGTAAAGGTAAGCAAGACCAACCTCAGGTAGAAAGGGTGGAAAAATGCTTCAAGTGTGCTGCAGACACCAAGGAAACAAAAAAAACATGCAACTGATATAAATGCCCATGGCATTATATGCACCATTGTCATGAGTATTTTGAAGGCATGGAGAAACTGGCAAGCACAGGTGACCAAAAGGTACAAGAAGTAGTTCAAAAGCAAAAAGTTGCAAGAGCTGCTCATATTGCAAGTGCCAGTGCCAATTGTTGTGTCCAAACAACTCAATGCTACACAACAGTTTCCAATAAGTGTATCACACATCACTCTGCTAAATTTGGTTATCTAGAGGGATTTTTTAGTAAAACAGTTCCTCATTCTTTTTCACAAGAATAAAACAGTACACTGAGTCTCACAAACTTCACCATTTTGACTTAGTAGATAACTGACATAACATTTTTTCTTCATGAATACTTTCAGTAACAACCACAACAATACCAACATGTCTGTCAACAGCAACCCTGACTTCATCACTATGGATGACATTGCCCCCAGCACCATCTTCAACCCTATCTCCGCCAACAACATAGATGCTCCTGCTTGTAAAATGCATCAACTGTCCTTGCAATCGCATGACCAAAGCAGTCCAGCTCCTATGGAACTGGCTGAAACTCCCTCCTCCTTTGGAGGTACTTATGAATCGGTGCACTTGTCTCCTAGTCAGCGTGCACTGGCTGTTTTTTGGTGCTGTGTATCTGAATTAGAAGAGCTTCACTATTCTTGGATGGCTGCTGATACCAATCCCAATACTCCTCTCTAGGAGATAAAGCAAATTATTGCCTGTATAAAAGAGGCCCAACAACTGTTGGATACCCGCTGTGAGCTTTAGAGAAGGAAATTTCCTGATATTCCTGAGTTCAGTAGTGTTTCAACGCCCACTCCTAAATCAGAGTCAAATTTTTCTGCTTCTCAGGAAGCACCTGTGCAACAAAAGAAATTAGTTGTACCCAATGACTTGCCTTTGTTAGAATTGCCTGGGACCTGGCATGGTAATCCTAAGGCCAAAATGTATGTATCCTGTGAAGCTTGGATACATGAATTTGAAACTTGCATTGAAGTGCATGGCATCAGCATCAAAGATAACTGGCGGCGCATAATCATCAGATGTCTTAGCAAAGGTCAGTTAAAACAATTGTTCAGGAAGCTAGATGCTATATCTGGACCAAATACATGGAAAAAAGTGTGTAAGGCGTTAGAGAACTTGTTTGACACACCCCTCCAAAAGCACAGCTGCGTGCATGCTGTATTAACCTGCAAGCAGGGCGAAGGTGAATCTCTTGATAGGTTCATCCAAAGATTTCAGCAACGCATCTATGACGCTGAAGAAGATACAAATATAGGTGCCTTGGTAGATCTCTTTCTGCTCAACATGGTGCCAAAATCCCAAAAGCGTGTAGAATCATGGCTCACACAACATTACAAAAATGGATGGCTGGAAAACATCCACGAGGTGTGCAAGAACCTGCTGGCTTCATTGCCACCCTCTGAAAATAAATCCAAGAAACGAGTCTGAGAGGACGAGTCCAACAATGTCCCCAACCACAGGGCCAAATATAACAAGAACAAGCCTGACGAGGCACGACCAAAGACCAAGGAGCCTAACTTCTGCAGGCATTGTCTAAAAAACAACAAGAAGGTGATTTTCACCCAGGACTACAAGTGTCCCTTCTTCAAGTACTCCCCCTGGGAGCAACCAACTGCAGGCCAGAAGTGGGCAACGCATACCATCCAATGAATTATTGAAGACGCAGATGCCAACATGAGCAAATGCTCAAATGAAGAAAGTGGCCCTCTGTCTGAGGACATGGTCCTGGCTGAAACTAGTAGTCCAAACTGTAAACATTGTTATATGGCTTCCAAATCTGAACAAAACATTAATTGTGATGAAATTCCTCTTCCTTTGACAATAGAAAATGAGCGAGTACACGCCCTCCTTGACACTGGAGCAAACTTCTCCTCCATTGACCTAGACTTTTGTCTCAAAATGGGCTGGAAAATAAACAAGGCGGCTGGTATCATCCAGTTAGCTGATAAAAATCTCGTCTCCAAACGTCTGGAAATAACTGATGAACTGAAAGTAGTTTATAATTGTCACATAGTTAAACATCATTTTGAAGTCATGAGCATTGCAAGAGATTATCATGTCAGCATTGGCACAGACCTCATGCCACAATTCAGCATTGGGTATACAGGTGTGGTATTGTCTTGAGAAGATGTAGAAAAAACAGAAGAAACAGAGGAGGAAATTCCTACTCCAAATGTGTCCCCTGCTGGGTTACCAGAAGAACACAACAGTTTTGTAAACAGTGTCAAACCTTACATGGATGCCAATCAAAATATACCTCCAAATTCATTCTGCACTCTGCCTGAAGCTGTGGTATACTTACCTACACCTGAAGGAAAGACAGTGTTTCATCATCAATATCGCCTAGCAGAGAAACAGAAACCCATAATACAAGAAACTATTGAAAAATGGAAAGCTGATGGCATCATATGAGAAGTACCACCTGACGTACCACATGGTCGTTGGAACAATCCTTTAACCCTGGCTCCAAAGAAAGATGGTAATGGCAATTATACTAAATTCTGGCCTTGTCTGGATCCATGAGCCCTAAATGCTTTACTTCCAGATGATTGGTTTCAATTGCCATTAATCGAAGACATCTTTGAGAAAATTGGCCATTCCAACATTTTTATGATGTTAGATCTCACACAAGCGTTCCATCAACTGCCAATCCATGAATCTGATCAGGTCAAAACATCCTTCACATCTATTGTAGATGGGCGATCATATATGTTCATTGGATGTCCATTTGGAATCAAAACCATCTCTTTCAAATTTCAATGCATCATGAATGTCTTACTGCAAGACTTACCTTTTGTGGCCACATTTGTGGATGATATTGTGATTTTCTCAAAAAATATAGAAGAACACATCCAACACATTGTGATGGTAATCCAAAGACTCACAAATGTCAACCTGGTCTTAAATCTCCAAAAATGTTTTCTTGCAATGTGATCTATTTACCTTCTTAGATTTTGCATCTCAGAAGGTGGCCACAAATCCTTGGATCCCTGTAAGGTGGCAAATGTCCAAAATTGGCCTCAACTCAAAACCAGTAAGTACATTGAACAATTCCTGGGTGTCATCAATTATTTTCAAATGCATATCCCCAATGCATTGACTCTGACAAGTCTATTGGATCGCTTGTGCAAAGTTCCTGACCTCAGCAAAGTCTGGACTATGGAACATCAAACTGCGTTTGAAACCTTAAAAAAACTATTACTTCACTACAGGAACAGAATTCACTTTTTTTAGTGATTACTAAAAATGCAAAGAAGTGAAAAAAAAGTAAAAAAAAAGTGATCGCCCAAATATAGAAAAGAGTGAAAAAGTAGTAAAAAAAAAGTAATTGCTGAATTTGAAAAAAAGTGAAGAAAAAAGTAATAAAAAAGTGAATAAAAAGTGAACAAGTAGTGATTATAGATTCGTTGTTTATTGGATAAAATTGCTATTGTAATTCTACTAGGCCCCCTGTCTATCTACCTTCCACTTGTCTAGAAAACCTCATATATGCTAAATACCATTTTTCAAAGCAGCTGCCTTGAGACTAAATGAAAAGCCTACACAAACCATGTTTCTAATCAAAAAATAAAGATTTGTAGATGAAGCGAAGAAAGTATTTATCCTATAAGAATATAAGTAATGGTTTCATTGTAGTAAGAGCAACTTACATCAAAAAAGGAAAAGGTCCGGCCTAAAAATAAACATATAAGAACAAGAGATAAAGCAGAGGTCAGTCAACTTACTAAAAGACCAGTAGCATTACGACATAAAAAACGACTACTGTTGTAAATCAGTACAATCACAGCAAACAATTACCTCTATGCAAATGTTTAAATTTGGATGATTGTCGAGACAGCAGAGTACTAGATGAGGTAAGAGGTCACTAGGCCAGACTCCTATTTAGCAGTAAGACAAAAATGTTTGTGATGAGCCAGTAACTTACCCATAAATTCTTAAAAGTAACAAGATGTTATGAAGAATTCCAAAAGAGGTGCGTCATTGCTGTGAGGCTGTTGTAAAGAAGTTGCTAAAGGTGCCAGCAAGAAAGGAAATAAAGTCAGTACAAAGTATACGGAGTGTGGTACTTACAAGAAACCATTCAAATAGTACATGTTGCCACAGAAAACGGTGTAAAGCAAAAAAAAAAAGGAAAAAGATCAAAAGAAAGAGGAAGAGAAAAGAAAGAGCGGCTCAATAAAAAAAAAAGGAAGGAGCGACTTTTATTGCACATCTACCAAAATTACTTCTCATTGGCTGCACTAGAAATCATACTGTTTGGTGTGTGCATTTGCTTCTTCCATCTCATTCACCACGCCAGCATTCACTCCTTCCTCGTTCCAAACACCAGTCTCTTCTTCTCCTGGTCATCTCTAGCGATGTGCCTGATATTTTATGTTAATAAAAGGATTCAAATAAAAAAGTTAACTTACTTTCTTCATCAGTTGTATGCATTCTCCCATCTGCACTTGATGAGAAAGCTTGCTCTCCAATTCTTCTCACAAATGTCTAATGGCACCTCCATTTGGAGTGCTGCATGCTCCATTGTCTGGAAAGCCTGCTTCTGCTTGTTGGCATCTACCCTGCTCCAGGGCTGGTCAGATGCACTGAACCTGCATGCCGCCTCCAACTCCTCCACAACCGTTGTAAGTGTAGTTTTGTATAAGAGAGAAAAAGAAAAAAGAAAAAAGAAGAAAAGAAAAGAGAAAAAGAAATATGTCGTTCAGTTGTAAGTGAGTACCAGATACTTTTATAGTC
>JNDT01002077.1:0-41480 GCA_000697055.1 Saksenaea vasiformis B4078 | reverse complement strand
GGATCTACCATCTTTGCCTGGTACAGTTTTACGTAACAAAAAGAAGCAGAGACGCCTCAACAACGGGGCATGAAGGTAAGTTTCAGTTATGAGCTACTATATGACTATTGACTTACTTTACAGCTACCATCTGTGCTTCCATTATTTATTTATTCATTTAACTTGATCTGAATAAAATCTCTTCTACTTCATCACAATTCGATGCATTTTTCTGCTATATTTTGGCATAAGCTGATACATCTCGACATATCGAAGTACAATTCGACGCTTTCCATCATAATTCAGCACAACTGTTCTGGAATATTTTGACACAATTTGTTGTATATTTAGACACATTTACGCACAACCTGGAATCTTCCGTCACAATTTCGTGGTTTATTTTACCTGCACAATTAGGCAGATCGGGCAATTTTCTGCCTATTTATGCAGGTAAAAATGTGCCGGATTGTGATAGAAGGTATCAGATTGTGTTGGTCTTTTTCCCGTAGCGCGCTATTTTAGGTTCTATCTTGAAACAAAAGTGCACTCTAGTCAATGATTGGTTAACGTATTTCTTTTTTTACTTTATTCTTTTTATTTTACGTTAGAAACGTAGCCGTCATACGGGAAAGATGTTTTACATATGAATTAAAACGCTGATATTGCTGTGAAACTTTTTATTTTAAGCCATAAGTCCGCAAGATTTAGCACTGGACATAGAAGAGAGAAAAGTCTTGCGGAAAGTTTATGAAGGATAAAGTACCTATTAGTACTTCTTTCAATAGCAAATTACAGATGAACTACGAACGTAACGTAGATTGTAATTCATGTATCGGAAGTCTAGAATTGACGTCGAAATCTCGCTTAAATGATCATGCGAAAGTTCCTAGGCAGACGTTCAAGGAGAATTGTCTGTCGATGAGAAAAGGGAATGGCTAATTGCACATCAAAGAGGTGCCACCCTCTATTCAAAGAGCTATATGACAAAATTAGGTCTTATCTGGATGCTTTTTTCTTATGTCGCTTTTGAGAAAAAGAGAGAAAAGTAGAAACGATCATGAAAGGACAATGCAAAATAGGTAACATGGTTAGCGTGTCGATAGAGGCGTCTCAATCCAACAATTAATGATGCTAACGTATGTTTAAAGTTGCGAAAACTTGGCTCACCCTTGGACAGTTGCAGATTGCCTTGCTATTTTGATGGCAAGACTACGTGGATTCGTACTGATAGAGAACTGATATCGACAAACCGATTCAGCCAACTTCTATATGGCTTCTTGGGGAGGTTCGTCTTCTACTGTAACCCAAGAGAACAAGTACTCAATTCGAAGGAACTTGTAATATCTCCCTTTGTCGATACCGCATATCATATCTAGTTTGATGGAGGAGTTACGTGATCGAAAGGCATGCACGATAGCTTTTTTAAGACGACAGTGTGGGCCTTATATCACCATCATCGTAGCGACTCTTCATTTAGAAAATGTCGTGAAGGCTGTATTGAAGGAGCATCCCTCATCGTCTTTGCAAGGCAGGCTTGGGACCCTGAAGAGAGAATATGACAGGAGTAGCATTTGTCAATGCTATGTTACTCCTTTTTATCGCGGGAACAATGTGCTGTTGTGCAGTCCCAAATCCTGTTTTGTTGTGAATTCTTCAGAGAAAGATACTCT
Organism: Saksenaea vasiformis B4078; assembly: GCA_000697055.1. Taxonomy (NCBI): domain Eukaryota; kingdom Fungi; phylum Mucoromycota; class Mucoromycetes; order Mucorales; family Saksenaeaceae; genus Saksenaea; species Saksenaea vasiformis. The sequence goes on along the minus strand of JNDT01002077.1, from coordinate 39,831 downwards.
ACAAGATCTGCTCCAAAGCAACAGCAAATTCACATCTAAAGTACTACTAATAAGTTGAGGATTAGCTAACTTTCCGGGATTGAAACTAAAGGAAAGTCAGGAGCGCGGAAGTGAAAAGACATGGAATACAGTTGCTGCAAAGAAAAGAGAAGCAAAGAAATAACAGACTTTCAATTTTCTACATCTGCTTGACCTTGTCTGGAATTCCACAATTGTCTACGGTTTTATTACATACAGATATTCTTCTCGTTGACTCTTGATGGATCCCTATAAGAAACGCTTGTCAAATGGTATATTAGAGAAAGACCAGTGCTGGAAATGCCTCTCGAATATCTACATCGTAGCCCAGTGATATAATCTACAGTGCCTTGTGAAGGTCCTCAAAACTGGGTCATATCTCTGTCATGATTTTTCATGACGTGGTGCGGAAGAAGAAGTCGTGATAAACGTTATGCCTTAAAAAAAAAGAAAGATGGATCATTGACAAAATTATCTTACTAGAAAATAGAGAGTCTATTTATAGCGGTTGCCTGCCGACATGACCGTAACAAAAACGCAAGGTAACAAAGTTAAAATCGTTAGTCTGTCTTCCGAACGGAACGCGAGTAAATTCGCTTTAGCAACACTGAAAGCAACGACTCGTAGGGGATCATCCCTCCGATAACAGCAAGGAGAGAAAACGATGTTCGAGGAGATTCGAAGAGAGGTCTCAAACCAACTTTGTACAAGTTCACAGTAAGCCAAAAATTAGTACTAGCAGTACGAAAAGGAAAGACGAAGAGTGTTCAGTAGTAAACAGGTAATATTCACACCGTCGGTACCTTGTTCACTATATTTGTTTAGCTGCAAGATATGTGGCGCTGGAGTCCATTGGTAAGCTTTCACAACGAAACATTGTTACAAAGTTACAAAGGGAAAAAAAAAGGTTGACGTTGCAGGCAGGGGGGACATCGTCATCTTAGAAAATTTGTTAAGAAGGAAGACCAATTCTAGAGGCACCCTCTCTCGTAGATACAAGTCCCCCAAAAAAAATAAAAATAAAGAATTAGATCGATCATGATATCTACTTTTTTGACTTTTGTCAGCATGGAGACCGATCGCTATGAAACCCCTTACATCAACATCTATGCAAGTATTGCAACGTTGTCAGTGCCAACGTACTAGATTTTTTAGAAAGTAACCTGCGAGCACTTTAGGAGGTTACCCGTCAAGCAATTTTTTTGAAACAGGTAAAACTACAGTGCCAATGATTTTCATGCTTTTCGACTTTCAATTTGCATGCTATCTGCCAGTTCCGTTTTCTATCCGTTATTCGACAGCGATGACGCGCTGTGGAAAATTGGCACCGCCTTATCTTAAGGGAACTGCCAGATACGGTCCCAGTTCCGACAACTTTCTACCAACAATACAGAACGATGCATTCTGGTTTCCCTTTTAGTATGATAGCTGTTCCTCGGATTTCTTTGATTAAATGATCACTTCCACTTACAGGGCAGCTGTCATAAGATTCCGAGGACCGTAAAAGCCGATGATGCATAAAGTCTAGTTATAGCTGTTGTTCATCAAACTGGACGGCGCCTTCTTTTTTTTTTTTTGCGTAACTTGTGTAATACCGATGAAGCTACGAGTGTAATCCTGTTTAATCAATTTACAACAGACGTGGGGAAGTTACATTACTGTGATGGATGATGTAATGCCTCTGCCGCACGTCACTGTAAGGGTCCCCCTTATTGGTGGCCCTCGTTTTCTTTCAATCATGACATGCATGTCTCCAATATACAAAGTCTCCGTATGGGTGTTCCCAAATTTGGCGGCTGCTCCTAACAAGGTTATTGCATTCGGATAAATTACACTCATGTGCTACGACTAGAACAGCACAGTAAAGTTCCCTATGCATAATGTAAAGCCATTGCTTATAATCTCTTCTGACGATGCTGCCCTACAACATCAAATCACACCATTCAGGAGAAGTACATGTATATGCCGTGGTGGTACTGAAGTCAGAATCGTTGTACAAATGCTTACCAAATGAGAGGACAGCGAGGTTGGTATTCTGCAGGACCCTATAATTGAATCAGCAAAATCGCCGCAAGTATGAGCACTGTGGTATCATAAATTGCTAAGATAGTTGAAATGATCCTTTTATTGATCTCTTTTTTCTTTCTGTTTGTTTAAAGAAAAAGGCCACACCAGGTTTACTTTGTCCACTGTCTAAGACGATAAGGACAGAACCTGTGCAAGGTTTTCGCGACGAGGTACAAATGCGATGCTCAGGTTTGGTTGACTTGCAATGATTGGACTAAGGTCAAGAGGAGGAATCTCAACCTTGTTACCCTTTGAATCGCAGGCGTTGACAGCGGTGAATGACCAGAAAAGTCGAGCAGTAACCAAATACATGCTCTTTTCAGCAAATTGGTTACCAGGGCATAGACGACGACCGGCTAATGCAATGATCAGCTCTCTAACTTTTTTTTTCTTTGTTACCTCCAAATGCCCAATGATGGCGCTGCGCTGATTTTTTGGGGTCGTAGAAACGTTCAGGGTCAAACTCAAGTGGGTTCGAATGGACGGCAGGATCAACGTTGGCTCCATAGATGTTGTGGATGAAGCTGGCGTCCTTCGGTATCTCGTAGCTTTTGTATACTTGACGTTTGTGAGTGCTACGGGGCAAGTTCAGCATCAATGGCGGTCTATAGCGTAAGATTTCGTCAATGACAGCTTGAAGATAAGGCAGGTCTTTAATATCTTGATCAGCAGGCATTCGGTTGCCTACGACTCTGTCAAGTTCTTCATGTAGCTTCTGTTGAATATCTGGGCGGTTCACTAGCATCATCACTGTGTTATGTATAGTAATCGTCGTTGTATCCACTGACGCAATCAAGATGGTGGACGCGATGTTTGCCACTGATGACGGGATGTTAATTTTAGGCAACATGAAAGGAAAAAAAAAGACCGTTCTTACAGTCGATGTCCGATAAGCCTTCTGCCTCCTGGTCTTTTAGCAAGTTATTTATCAGACCTAATGTGAACAGTTAGTTGACGAGGCCATAAGACGACCAACACTTGCAATCAATCTCGTTTCCTTGGGCTGCTGCTTCGCGAACAATCGTGTTGTATTTGCCCATGATTCGCTGGAAACCCTGCTGTGCGTCGGCGGCCCATCGTCTTAGTCTACCCAGCAAGAAGCGGGTCGACTTTGGAAAGTCGATCATCATATAGTTGGCGAGGTCGGCAAAGTCTTCTTCCATGTCATGCAATTCAATGTATCCAGGATCATGGAATGTGTCAAAGTGAGAGTTGTACATGATGCGCATGGCCAGATTCGTCTTATCATGTCTGGTTATCAGTCCTACTGATCCCTTCATTTGGATAGCAGCTTACCGAATAAAGATATACATATTCCAGCAGTTTACATCCAGTCGGATCGGTGCCGTGTTTGTAGATGTTCTGTATGAGTTCGAACGTCTCCCGGTCGTGCAAACCTGGGTACCTTTTCTCAATAGCAGACTTGCTGACATACCCAATCATTAGACGTCGACATGTCCGCAAGTAGGGTGTGTCGTCTGTCCACGCGAACACGGAGCCGTCGCCACTCATTAAATTAACAATTTCTCCACAACCTCGGTCTGAGTTGTGCTGTCCATTTAATTCTAACAGATCCCGCGCGACCTCTGCATTGTTAAGCACAATCATATTGCGTGCTCCCATGGAGATTTGGTAAATAGGACCCAGTTCTTCAGCCCATTTCATCATTTGCATATGAGGCGATGGATACAAACTCAATGCATGCCCGATCAAAGGCAAGCGGCCCCGAGGAGATGGTAACGGTGTGCTACCATCCTCATTTTGCTTCTTTCGTGAACATGTCGCTGCTCGCAGGACCACCGCAAATACAGCCGCACCTAGTACGCCAAGGAAAAGCTGCGGATGATTTTGCTTGATTCGTTTAAAATCTTCTGTTAACCGTGCAACGAGTGCGGACATGGGAAAAACAAAAAGGAAAAAGGAAAAAAAAGAAAAGTAAGAAAAGAGGAAGAAAAAGAATGAATGTGTTATTCTCTAGGGCCGTTGCACAACTAGGCTACGTGTTACTCCGATTTGTTACCACCATACAGGTTCACTTGGTACCTTATCCACTGAATAATGAAAGTAAGTGGTTGTGCATGTGAGAAATAAATAAACTGGGATTTCTCTGTGTTTGCAAATCTTATGATAATATTCTCCTGCAGATTTGCTTCTTTGATCCTCCTGAACTTGTGGATAGGTTACACCGAGACTGTTCATTTGCATGGTGTTGGTAGGACAGGTTTGACCGGATGCAGGGTCCAGGTTAAATTTTGTCCCTCCTCTCTTAGTAGAGGCTGGTTTCCCGGTTGTTAGATAATTAGAACTGTAGCATGACGGAATGGAAAACAGCATCGTTTTAAAAGACGGTATTCTTCCTATTAGCGCTTGTAGTTGTAGTAGTAGTAGTAGGCGTCGCACGAGCTGTACACAAAATGCTTTCGGCGTTGTGCCGAAGAGCGACTTCGATCTTGCTGCTAAAATGAAGGCATCTTATCCATAGGAGGTGCTTGTAAACTTCCCAACACATATATATCGGTATATATATAACAAAAGAAAGAAGACGGTACGTCATCCCCATATTGATCTGTTTCTTGACTGCGACTACGCTCCGCTTCCCGTGTTTGGGTCGAACGCATACTACTGACTTGGTTCCAGCATCAGTCTTGCTGAAACCATCCTAGCGGATACGTACTTATCATCATGCTACACTATTTAGAAGACATATCTTGCTCAATGCAAAAGGTCATATGATTTTTAAAACTACAAACTACAATTGTTTTGGTATTTTCTGCAAAATTTTGCAGTAATTTCTTCAAAGCTTTCTTGTTCTTGGTTACTGATGGGAGTTCCATCCAAAGTAATAAGATTAGGACAACTCCTCAAGAATAATGCGCGATAAAACGCCCGTCGTTCTTCCCAATGAGGTGGAAGATCTTTCTGGCGAAACTCCGCGTCTCGTGCTGTCCAGCGAGGGTCGTGTTCATGTGCAAGGTAATGTGATATACGAGCGCCAGTGTGCGGCGTACTATGAGGTGAAAACGGTGGATAGAGCTTATTGGAGATGGGATTTTGCCTAGATCCTCTCTTTTTGAGTCCTACAACGAGATTGCGTCTAGCTTTACCTTAGATCCAGGTAACGTAGTCGGTTCATGGATCGTACGGTCTCGATCGTCTCGCTTAGACTCTTGACCCGGTTATCGATAACGACCAGTTTCTGTAGATGGCGGAGTTTCTTCAGCCTGCTTATGCTCTTGAGATAGTTATGACTCAAATACAAGACACCGAGATTTGGGACCTGGCGGGAAAACCCATGAGGCAGCTCTTCCAATTGTACTGAACAGAGCTCGAGGTATTCCAGTGCGAAATAATCAAGGAAATTGTTCAGATGTTTCAGAGGATTCCCTAAGAACAAATAAGCCCTGACTGACAGCATTCTGAATAAAAACCTGAAAGATATAGCTTCCTTGAACCACGAAGACACGGCATACTTATATCACTAATAATAGCATTCGGTTATGTCTCCAATGGATAACTTGATTATCACCTACATCTTTTGGCCCCCTTGGTCGCGCAACGAGAAGCTGTCCAATCTTGTTAAGCAGTGCAAGCCAATGATGCGTACGATCTGGTTGTCATCCAAGTAGAGTGTCCTGAGATCTGGAAAGAGGGAGACATCAAAGGCGCGCAGCCGGTTATAGCTTAACCTCAGGACTTTGAGTTTTTCAAGAGGTTCATCCCAATGGATCCATCGAATGTCATTATGATCTATCTACCAGCCTTAGAAGACAATGTTATTTCACTTTGCATGTAAAACAAACCGAGGTTGAGTATTCGCAGACCCTTCAGCATCTTGATCGAATCCACATGTTGGATGCGATTGTACGATATATCAAGCGATTCCAATTGATCTCTATGTCACAGATCATGAGGAAACAACGCAGCTTTTCAATCAGTCACTCACAGAATCGTATCGTCATCAAACCGTAATCGCTTAATCATATTTTCACGGAGGTTGAGCGTCATTAATCCATGCAATTTCTGGAACGGCACACACGACACAAGCTTATTATTTTCTGCATGCAACGTCCTCAAGTGGCAAAGCGCCCCGATATCTAACTCGTTAGCGGGGGTTGAGCACAAGCTACTAGCATGATCTACCTTCAAAACTGTTAATAGCATTGTTGCATACGTCCAGGTGCTGCAGATTGCAAAGATTTTTGAAGGCATCGACGTCGGTCAGTCTGAAAATGATGGATGAATTCAATGGATGCATGTCCCTCTTATTTTTGCTTACTTGTTTGTTTTCGCTTTGACAACACGAAGCGATGGCGGTAGTCCAGATATCGAGCGAATGGCGTTGTTTGACCTAGATCTTCTCGTTATTTTCTTGTTATAAACGGGGTTTGTCAGTTACACGTCGAGGCTTTCAAGGCATGGTACGATCCGTTCAAGTTGATGGATGCTGATGAGATTCTGACAACTCAGATCCAGTGTACGAAGCGTGCTCCATTGATAGGCAGGTCTAATACTGCAAAGATGAGCTTGCAACAAAAGAAGCGCGTGTCGTGGATCGACACAGCTTTCGAAGAAAAATATATCTCCTGGTAAAGCATCCTGTTCGTTCAAAGGTTCCTCATCACTCATTTTTTGTTTTCCTTTTCGTCTGCGTCGCCATTCTTTTCCTTTTTCTTTTTCTTCCTCGTCCTCGTCCTCGTCCTCTTCTTCTTCTATCTCTTTTTGTAAAAGGGTAGTCTGAGTTGCTCGATCGTAGGCTTCTCCTCCTTTATCCTTATGTAATAAATAGCTGTTGTTGTTATGTGCATTGTTCTCATCCGATATCTTCTCGGGGGACTCTGCGATCTTTTCTTCCGCCATCCCTGTTGAACTGTGCGAAGATTCTGGTTCGTGACGAGATAATGAGGGGTAAGATGCGGGAGATTGTCGTTGTTGCCTTCGCTGTTTCCTTAGCTCTTCATCTTCATGTGCCTTTTTGTTGAGAGCCTCTGATGATGATGACAAGATGTATTAACAGCCATACAAAAAGGATCCTACGGATAGACTTGCCTTGTATTATGTTATTGCCACCTTCTTCCACAGAAGCTGTATCGGTGCGATTGGCAAAGAATGCAATGGATGAACCTGGGGTTGCCGCCCAACGTGCGTATTTGTCTGCGGTGGATGGCCCCTGCGCATAAGCGAATTGCTGCTGGGCTTCCGCCATGACGATATCCGTCGCTTGTCCTGGGCTGCCGTCTGACAACATGGCCGATGCTGGAGAGCGTGGGCGTTTGTAATGTCGGTTGGGAAAAGGTATTCGGCCTTCAGAATGGGTTTTTGTGGACTGGGAGCGAGAAAGAGGTTCGCCTTCCATCATAGCCGTGGACAGTGTGGTTAGAGATCGAGAGGAATGAGGTCCGGGAGCGTCATATTTTTTATGGATCGATTTATCACAATCGTCACTATTTGGTTCATTATGATCACTTGCATGGATGTCATTGTTCCCATTTTTATGATCCGCTCCGGTACATAGCGTTCCTGTATCTCCACCGACAGGACCGTTCTTTGCCTTTGTGGATTGTGCTACCGTCTTCTGACCTATCAACAGATCTTCCACTTGAGCGTTTTCTGTGGTAAGTGTAATAGAAACTTTGCCAGCTTCATCTTCATCCGAGTTATAATTGTGCGCCATCGCGTCAAACCGAGTAAAATTCAGAGATGCTCTCCCTGAAGGTTCCACTTGGTCTTGATGAGGGTCATTTGAAGTGCTCACTATCTCAGCGCTACTACCAATGCGATTGTCATCATTGCTTGAAGAGTTACTAGAACCCAAGTCTCGCCAACTGCTATCTACAGACATCGATTTTTTGGGCGACAACAGAGCAACTCAATACAAAAATTGGGTGTGGTACCTCAATACAGCAAATCTCGGCGACTGCGTTCCGGATACAGTCCGGCTTTTTTCGAGCCGCTCTCCTTAAGCGTCTTGGGTCCTGCATTGACCACTTTGTGCTGCCAACTTTTTTTTTAACCGAAACTATCGTTTCAACTTTTGGCATCCACAAAAACTCGAAAGGCTATGGTGATGCGCTGTCGTATTCTAACCAGGACAAAACCAAGTATTGCCGGTACCGGGTAGAAGTAAATGGATCATCCGCACTATCGGATGGTTGATTTATTTCCTCCTTCAATCTATCACAAACTATCCTATAGCGGCCAGTCCACATTTGTATGGAAAGTACACGCTACGTATAGTGGGCTCATGATACATGGACTTGCGTACCTTTTCCCTATGTATTATTTTCAAGGTAATTGTTATTTGACGATAAATAGATAGATGATTCTATAGGTTTCATAGGCAAACGCCTATTGTAATAGTGTATACGATAAATGTTCGAAGATATAAAAAAAATTTACAACGGCAATTTACATAAAGCAAAGCAAAACTACTGGGTAATCCAATGCTTAACTACAGAGCTTGTGCCCAGCGTGGGGTGTAGGACGACGTACTTAAAAAAGTATTCGAGATCACGACGCCTGTGCTCTACGAAAGCAGGTGTGAACTTGCCTAAACGAGTAGTCAGTACAGGTTCATTCTTTCTTTTCTGAAATCTCACCAACAACCCGCTTTGGTGGCAATTTGGGCAAGCTGCTTTTTAATCGTGGGTATCGTTTAATTAACTCGTCTTTCAAATCCACAAAGTCTGAATAACGCTTTCGAACAGTGATGGGTGCACCCTACGGAAAAAAAAAAGAAACACTTGTTCAGCATGAGGAATGCAGCGCGTCATTGCATTTACCTTATTACTTAGTATGGTGCAGCTATAACATATGTAACTGCCGTATCTGGAGGTGCAATCATTAGTCTGTCAGTTGATCTCATTCCTTAAAAATGGAGGCTTTACCCGAGGCCAATCCGTAATGGATGATCTACAATGGCATCTGATGCAAAAATTTCGCTTTTACTCTCTTCATCTGTATAGAAATTAATATGTGCTGGGGGAGGAGCTGGCAAGGGTGTGGATCGCGATGATCTAAGCGTCCTGAGAAATGGACTTAGCAGACGGGATCTTTTTTCAGTCAAGACATCATCATCGCTCTAGTAACAGCAATCCCTTTATCAGTCATTTTTTTTTGGCTTTTACGGTTTAGCTTACAGTCATAGGTCGTCTACCAAACGAAAGTGATTCTGCTGATGTGTCACTCTCATTTCGGACGGGTGGATCGATAAAGGTGGAGGATAAAGAGTGTACATTAACGTTGTTTGTCGTTCTTGTCAAATGGGTTAACGGTAGATCAGAACGAGGAGGCGGATCAGTACGGATGGAAATCGGTCGAAGCTCTCTTGCTGTTGCATCACAAGAGGAGGATCCGGCGGGTGGTTCATTTTCTTCATCGTCTTCTTCTTCTGGGATAGCGGTGTCCAGTATGGAGAACGACGGTTTTTGTGGGGTAGATGGAATCGGGGTAGATTGGGTGGAAAAAGGAATTGGTTTGATAAAACATGCAGTGTCACTTTGACCTTGAGGTGAAGAAGGAGGAGCGTCAGCTAATAATTGATATATAATAAATTTGCGGTTGGTGTCACGGTATGCTTCATGCTTATTATTCGCGTACCACCCAAAGCCTCTTGAAGTCTCTTTCGAACATCTTCCATAACAGCATCCGTCTGCTGTTGCCATTCGGGATTCTCGGCGGCAGCCTCATTTTCATCTAAAGCATCCTGCAGCTGCACCAGTTTTTTGATCCCGTCATGTAAACCACGAGCAGCAGCAGCAGCAGCGGCTGCATTCATAGGGCTAGGTTGTTTCTGGTTTTTGTCGCGCTTTTGCAATTCCACCCATGTATTCTGACACAGTTCTAAAAGATCGTTTATACGACGTTGGTAATCCATTGCGTTGCTATGAAGAGAAGAAAGAAGAGAAAAGAAAAAGAAAAAAAAGCCAAGCTTTCAGTGATTGCCTTTTGGCTCTCCGCAAACGAGATAAACTGGGGCTTGCTTCTGCTTTTGATTGCCAAAGCGGTGCTAGCTGGTTACTCTTGGTTTTCTTCTTAAACTGTTTGATTTTTGAAAATAGAAAGGGCCCTTTACTACTTTCACTTCGGTACTTGGATGCTACAGTGTAAGACTAGCCATTCTATCCGATCGTTCTATCTGATCCTTGAATCACCCCACATCCGTACTCATTTGCGATTATCCGTCAGCGGCTTTATTACCTGTTAATTGATTTCCTTTTTCTTAGATTTTAGACCGACAACAAAGGCTTTGCTTGCTTTTTTGTATATATTGAGCGGAACCACTGAAAAAAAGTAGAAACAGGAAGTCGGATGAAGATCTCGGGGTATGTCTGAAAATACTGGATTATTGCCAAACAGCGGTTTGAGCGCGTGTTATCAGCAGATCTGCGTGTGCGAGAAGGACAATGAAAGGAATTGGGATTCAAAAGGATGAAGTCATGTTTGTGCTACTATCGACGGCGGAAAAAGGCAAGTCCGTTCCAATATGTCAAGTTAGTGAATGTCCACAGCATTCCCTGGAAGGGGTCTCAGGGCACGGAAGTTTCTGGTTAGACTCTATGCAGAATTTTCAGCCAAAAGGTTACCTAGCAGCATTTTGTTCCATGTGGTATGTCAAGGTAGTCTCAGTCTCAATCTACTCGGAGGTCCCTTTCTATTTATGTGCTGCATGTCATTTTTTAGTGGTGCAATGGGTGAATAGAGAAATAATAGGGTTATTCGCCAAGATGTAGGCTTTCTGATGAGGTTATTGAAATGAGGATGAGTTACGGTCGACAACAAAGTCATTAAAGATGGTCACGTAGGTGGAAAGTGAAATATGCATGCACGCTGAATTTTTTGTTTACTTTGGGCGAATCGACGTAAGGTTGGTGTACAATACACAAAAAGCTTGATAATAATAAATAATATTCAAATCTTTTGATTTATTCATAGTAAGTTGCGCAATGTGATTAGTTTATCCACCAAAACCGTAGAGAGTACGGCCTTGTCTCTTCAATGCATAAACGACATCGAGAGAAGTAACAGTCTTTCTCTTAGCGTGTTCAGTGTACTAAAATAATAACAATTGAATTAGTGATTTCTCTTCTCTCTTATTCTGATTTACCGTGACGGCATCGCGGATCACGTTTTCCAAGAAGACCTTAAGGACACCACGGGTCTCTTCGTAGCTATAGTCATGTCAGTTATATAGATAGATAGATAGAAACATACATAAGACCAGAGATACGTTTGACACCACCACGACGAGCAAGACGACGAATTGCGGGCTTAGTAATACCCTCTAAAGAAAGGTTTTAGACAAGAAGTTTTATATAATGAGGTTAAGACTTACGAATGTTGTCTCGTAGAATCTTGCGATGACGCTTGGCGCCACCTTTTCCAAGACCTTTACCACCTTTACCACGTCCAGTCACTAATAATAGTTATGTTAAAACTTTCTTCCTTAATTTCTTCTTTTAGCTTACTTGTTTAAAGTTTAAAAAAGAAAGAAGAAAGAAAACGGGAAATGAGAATTTCCCTTCCTACTTTTTTTTTTTTGGGCGGATGACGCGGGTCTGTTTGTTGATACGCTGAAGGTTTTTTTTTCTTTTTACTTTTTCCGCCAATTCCACCCCTTTTTTACATAAAATCAGGTACATAAAACAGAATAAAATAACAACATTAAAATAAATAGTTAAAGTTATTTATAAAAAGAAGATAGTTAGGATGATGGTTATCGTTTATGCATTAACACATATTAGAAAAAAACACGCTTTTTTCATGCACAAAAACCGACCATCGTGTACGCGAATGATGACGTCTTGAGAATGATTTTTTTGTCTTTTTGTTGCTTTAAGTAAAATTCTTCCCCTTTTTCTTTTAATTCCTTTTTCTTTTCTGTTTTCCTAAGAAATGGCTCGTACTAAGCAAACCGCTCGCAAGTCCACTGGTGGCAAAGCTCCCCGTAAGCAGTTGGCTACAAAGGCTGCCCGTAAGTCCGCACCTTCCACTGGTGGTGTCAAGAAGCCTCATCGTTACAGACCCGGTACCGTCGCCCTCCGTGAAATCCGTCGTTACCAGAAGTCCACTGAACTATTGATTCGCAAGTTGCCCTTCCAACGTCTTGTCCGTGAAATTGCCCAAGACTTCAAGACCGACTTGCGTTTCCAGTCATCTGCCATTGGTGCCCTTCAGGAAGCTTCCGAAGCTTACCTTGTCTCTCTTTTCGAAGGTAACAAATTCCTCAGGAATATCCCTTCTCTTATCTTACTAAATTTTATTCTTAGATACCAACTTGGCTGCCATTCACGCCAAGCGTGTCACTATCCAGCCCAAGGTAATAAAATCAGAAGAATATATATAATCGACGTGTCTAATCCCTCTAATAGGATATCCAATTGGCTCGCCGTCTCCGTGGTGAACGCTCTTAAACGCGTTGAATCAATCTCTCTTGCTTTATTTGATGAGTTCATCTGTCCTTTTTTTTTCTCTTTTAATTGAATAAAAAGCAAACATGGACTGTTTGCGCGGAGTCAACGCGACTGGAAAACAAAAAAAAATGGGATTGGATTAGTATGGCTATAATGGTACATGACGCGTTCGATGTAATTTTGAAGGGATCTGGTCAACACACCAAGATATGCTTAAGAAAGAAATAGTGCATAAAAACAGGATTGATGTACGACACCGAACAAGTGACGTTACTACCTGTCAAACTACCTACATAGACAAATTGTCAATCTTGTTTTCTGTGTTGCACAAATGAAAGAAGTTTGAAAAGCAAATTGGTGTGGACTCTTTCGTTCATGACTACACTTGGAACAGGGACAACTGAAGGGTTTGTACTTACCACATATAGACTGTATGTGCGCATGACTACTCAAACAAAAACAGGCAGCCTATCCCTGATTTGGGAATTACCATCGATCAGTACTCACAGAGTCATCCACCAACGAATACCGCACTGAATGACAAAAAAAAAGGCCTCATGCCAAACAGACAGGCCCTTCTAGGATAATAATGCTCTATCAATTCGCATATCTTTGTACCTACAAGTGATCTATTCGTCTGCAAAGTAGTTAGGTGTTGCAGACAGCCGCGAATGACCTTCACCACCAAAACCCCCGTCCCTCGCCATCCGGGAATCCGTGTGCCATCTCTACTACATGCCTACATTGCCGTCGACGACCTTAGATCAATTGTTGCTTTGCTGAGACTTGCTATTTCTTGTTTCCAGTCATGTTCAAATGCTTACGCTCTGTTGTTCACAAAGGACGTGCATCGTTGCACGAGTAGTTTATGCCGACTTGCAGAAAGTTACTGCCGAAGATATTGTCTCTTATCGCGAGAAAACTAGGAAATGCAGGGGAAAGTCATTTATCCAGAAAAGCACGTGTGCATATGCCAGTTCAATGTGCTAGGTGATTGAAACTATACGTGCCGTTAACGTCGTTTTCGTTCTCTTTCCTTTTTTATATGCTCTAAAAGAACTTGCATGCACTTCATCATTTTCTTTATTGTGCTCTTCACATTATATTGTAGGGGAGACTGTCTCTAGAAGTAGACGACTTTTCAAACTGCTTTGACACTGAATACCACGATAAAGGGTGGTGTAAAGTACCTCACTTCTTTTTGTTGGCTTACTCAATAAGCGCAAAGGTGACCAAGGACAGTAAAGGAAATTGAGAGGGTTAGCCATAGATGCACCTATGACAGAGGAAGAAACCTGGGTGTTTGCTAGGTTGTAAGCATTGTGAGTTTTCAGGAGCATGCGAATTAAATGTAACGAACTCATACGGATCCTTGTCGTCATTGAAGCACTATTCTCACTAATATCCCCTCACGAAATCAAACCATTAGTTGAACACAACGAAACCTTTCTCCTGGTATTTCTAGATACATAGATTGGCTACTACTTATGCAACGATAACAACAACAGATACGTCAAGAGGCGAAATTGGATGACTCGCAGCTGCGATTTCAGCCAATGCAAGTCCGGTTTCATCCCGGGACGGAGTTTAACCTGAGATTGCCCGGTTCGCTTAATGCGCGGGGGCGATGGAAGCTTTCAGATTTTTAGAGAAATTCTCGTTTTTTCTTCGCCTTATTCTTGTCATCCATGCCTCTCGACTATAGCAAGTGGGATAATCTTGAGTTGTCAGACGACTCAGATATCGAAGTTCATCCAAATGTGGACAAGCGATCCATGATTCGATGGAAGCAACAAGCCATTCATCAAGAACGCGCTGAACGTCAAGAGAAAATAAACTTCCTTGAAAATGCCATTCCTCAACAGGAAGCTATGTTAAATAAAATGAAGACGCTTCAGAACACTTTAAAAGATGAAGACGGCATCCAGAAGTTCCTCAATGAGATTGCCAAGCAACGTCAAGAAGCCGCAAAGGAACTGGACACGCCCATCCCTGGAGGAATGACTCTTGGCAAGGTCTTTGACGGTGCTAAGCTGCAAGTTGAAACAGAACTTAAACAGTCGCCTCCCGAAAAAGTGAAGCAAGGTCTGTCGGAAAGATTGCAAACGACCATTGATGGAATGGAGAAAACTGTGAATGAGACAAAGAAAGAATTGGAAAAACTAGTTAAAGAAGCCGGCAGGAAATTGACTAGCGAAAATATGTTTAAAGAAACACATAACCGAACGGTAGGGGATTTACTTACCGAAAAGGATTTGTGCCATTGACACTACTCTCTGCCCTTAGATCATGAACAAGGCAACTACCCCTGCCCCACCACCACCCGCAAAGAAAAAGACGACACAAAAGGTTATTGAGACCTTGAATCCAGAGGTGAAGATGAAGGATTTGGTGAGTTCATGAATGAATGAACGTGTGCAGAATGAGCAACTGAGACATACCAGTCGCTTGAGGCATCAGCCTCTGCAGCTGAGGATGCAGATGATGAAGACGATGAAGACTTGGATATGTCGCCCGAAGCAGAGGCATTTTCCAAGCTGAAAGGCTTTGAACCAAGCTACAAGTACATTAGCCAACATCCTGAGATTGCAACAGAAAAAGCAAGCGATCAGATCTTGGCTGAAGCTTTCACTGCTCAGCTCAAAGGTCGTGAAGAATATGCGAGAAACTGTGTCATTCAGTCGCTTACTCTGCAATACTGTCGTCAACTTGGCAAGGATGGCATCACTTTGTTCTTTGCACGGTAAGGAAAATATGGGAAGCGCGTTGCAGACTCATGTAACTGAACGTTGACGATGATTAGAATGAATGCAACCAATGGTCAAGCACGCAATATGTTTTTCAATGATGTAGATAACACGTACAAACGTATTCAAACACGATGCGCTCAAATTGCACAGGAAAGAGGGAACGAACAAGAGATGGAGGCAATTCAACTGCAAGCTATGAATGATGGATCCCAATTGACCGTACGTATACCTGATCCAAATCAAGAAGATCAAAAAGCGGCGTATCAGATCTATGAAGCACTTCCAGAGAATTTCCGGTTGGCATTGGAAACGGCAGATATTAATAAGATCAACAAGGTGCTGGAAAAAATGAAGACGGAGGATGCGGAAACAGTAGTTCAGATCTGTTCAGAGTATGGGTTTTTAGATGTTGAAGGTCAAGTAATTGATGAAACACAGCAACAACAAGAACAACAACAGCAACAATAACAATAGTTAACATCTCTGTTTTATATATATTAATTGAAGGGAGGTTTTTCTCTATACACATTCTTTTTCATTTCATTACATTTTGTACTATCACTTCTTTCTCCTGAACTTTGCCCTCAATGGACAAATTAGAACGAACTGTCATGTTCAACTCTAACATCCGTCACTGCCTTGTTACTTTTCCTTCTTTCTCTCTTTTATTATTATTATTATTATTATTATTATTTCTTTTTTTTTCTTGATGACTGGTTCGTCACCTCATTTCTCTTATCCACAGAATGCCGTCCTTGATGCACCGTCACGCCATTGGCGTCCATACACCTATCCACCACCGTCGACTGCCTTTCGCCATCCGTGTACACGTTGGTCTTGCATACCCATAAAACAACCTTACTCAACAACACCACCTTCAAACTTCCGACATTCTATCGTCACCATTTCATCCATGACCACAACTGCCTCCACCACAAACACACCTTACTGTTATACAACCGCAACACCTCCCGATATGTATGCCTCTGTACCTGTCTTCCATACACAATCTGTTCTTTTTTTATTTGGCTTTCTTTTTTTCCCTTGTTGGTGGATAGGTGCTTTACTGCGACCAGAGCCAGCAAACGAATCCTCCACTACGTGTGGAGGTGTCTTGGTGGTGCATCCTTCCATGTTGGCCAACGGACGAACGTCATCTAAACTATTTTGGCTGGATCTAAAATCATCACCAGCAACAACGCCTCTGCTGTCCTCTGAAACGATCTTTGAACAAGAAAAAGCCATGTATGGTCGATGGAACCGCTACATGAGTTTCTTCTCTATCGGTTTATCGATCATCATCATCGGCATGCTGGCGTGGTACAAAATAGGGGACGAACGGCATTGGTGGGATAGCTTGTAAATACTATATATAATTTTCAATTAACTACAATGTCTAAGCTGTATCTGTACAGATAAAACAACCCCTGTGACGGGATAACAAAAGTCTTTCAGTCCTTGTCATTCAGTGAACGTTAGAGCAGTGGAATATCAGACGACGTTTATTTTTGTTTTGCGCGATATTCAGAAATACCTTCCGCAGCCATACAGTCTCGGTTCAGATACCGCACTGGGCAAGACTGGTTTGTGCAAGCCAGCACAGCGTGTATCCTCGAGCTTTGGCCGTGTGAGTCAGGTCGTTCTTTTGCGTTTTCCGTTTCTCATGTCCCGCAACATAAGCAGATCTGCGACGTAAGATGCTCATCAATCATGATGTAGGTTGGGATCCATAGATAGCCATCAATCCGCGTTGACCTACCAAGATCCCTGATCACATACCTTTCGCTGAAATGCTTTTCGTTTAAGTTGTTTGATAATTGCCTTTGTCGGAGCTGATAGCTTTCCTTTCATGCTTCCGGGAAAACTCGCGTTCCCGTACGCAATAATGATTGTTCGTTTCTCTTCGTTGCCTCTATCGCTAGGAGAAGCCGGAACTCATTTCTTATCATATTGTTTTCGCTCGTGCTTTGCACACGGACTGTATTTATCGCTACCGCTCAAGAGGCGCTTCGCAATCTCGTTTTGCCCTTTCTGTTTTCCGATATAGTTCTTGAATCTAAATTTGGCAAACCTAATAACGTTAATAATGATACTGTAAGACGACATCTCTACCTTTGATTGTGGCTATAAAAATTTGTAATCGCATCGTAATGTTTTACAATATACATGATGCTCTTCGCCAACCCATTCAATTCTGCGGTCTTCAACGACGGAATCTCATTGATTATTTTTGTGATGCTTGGGTCGTTATCGCGATACTGTCGTCGCTTTTGCATAGACCTATCAAATCCGCATAGGGAATAGTATTCTTTGTTGGAAGTGGTACGGATAAGGTGGGAAGGATCTCCGGTACCATCAGCAGCAACGAACAGAATTGTAACCCCAGGATCCACCCCCTCCATATTACTGCAGCGTCGACTTTGTCTTTGATGTCAGCCGGGGTGAGCAGTTTTTGTTTTGGATCGAACGGCTTTTTATACTTCTTAAACACGAATTCTACATCCACCCCATCAGTTCGAATAATGTTCCTACCAAATATGTCAGATACAGAAGCCCACACCACATTTTACCGGAACATGGTCGTATCTGTATGAAGACTATCAATGGTACGGTGACCAATCTTTGACATGTCGAACAGTTCAAAATACACGTTCGCTACATATTCGGACTTTCCAAGTGTTCGGCTGTTGCTTAAGCCTGCTTCGAACCGAAGAGCACCAAGTGCCTGATTATCGATTGAAATGTGACGCATCTGGAAACTGTGTATAGGAAGTATCGTAATTCTTCTGCAACCTTTAGGATCAGTGTATTTTTGAGGCCGAAATGTGTCTGTCTCGAGTGCTTTCATCGTTTCGTCGATAAACAATTGCAGACTTGTTAAATCCTTACCAGGAAGTGATTTCAGCTTTTTGGGGAGGATTAGTTCAGACTTGTTTCTTATCGCTCGTCGCACAGAGGCTTCGATACGGGTCTGGAGTCTTTTGGATAGTCCTTTAATTTCCACCAGCTACAAATTATTTCAATTAGAATGTTGCTGGGCTTGCACTGAGATCTTACCTCGTGGACCTTTCTATGCACATATGCATTTGACACAAATTTCTGCGTAACTGGCTCTGTTACGCATACTTTTTTCTCGAATCGCTGTAGCACGCGAAATAACCACGGCATAAACAGGTGGGGCTGAGAGTTCAGCAGAGTCTCATCCACATTCGATGCGCCTACGTGTGTTCGGATTTCATCGACGAATTGCTCAGTGTACTTCTCGTTTTCTTTGTTTCGAACGATTGATGATGGCCAGCGCGCGTTCTGTCCACGGGATGCTTCATATATGTATGCCGCTAGTACCCTTCGTTCTTGAACTGAAGCTTTCTTCCAGTAGGACTGATCTGATTCGTCTGACATACGTATCAGTAGATATTGTTTTGTTTTCACTTCAAAGTGTGAAGTGACATGATTGCGTATTGACTCCTCGTACTGCCTGGCAGCAGAAGAAATAACGGTCATGTATCCTTGAGACTGAAATTTCTGGACATCGAGGTCTGGAATTGATTGTCTGAATTTTTGAAACGCTGTCTGAAGCTCAGCGTCCGCATGATGACCTTTTCCTGCCACCAAGGAAAACAGAGAGTAGTACAGTTCATGAGTGATTGGAGGGATCTGGCGATTTTCTTGGAGAAGATTTATGAAATAAAAATAGGCAAATAATCAGCCAATGCAAGTGACATCTCTTGAATGAGCAACGACGCGTTGGACCACAGAGACAAAGTTTTTGTTCCTGCAAGTGTTGATCAACATTTTTCTTATGGGCCATAACACTTTGAGCCATAAGTGACCCGATCCACTTTAAATGCCGACTGGACCACGCATTGAGCCATAACACCAGGACACGCTATGAGCCATAACGCCAGGACACGCTATGAGCCGCAACGCCGGACAACTTTGGGCCATAATGCCGGACATCTTTGGGCCATAACGCCGGACATATTTGGGCCATAACACTGGATACCTTTCGAGCCATAGAAAAAATTCATGGTGCACAGGACTAGCAAATATCCAACTTCTATTGCGCTGGATAATGATCAGTTGATATTACGCCATGTTATTCCTATTATCCTTACTGTACCTGGATCCTTCACTCATAAATCTTGTGTTGCTAAATGGATTATATTGCAATTACTTCCATCAGTTATATTAGATGCAGAAGCACAACTAGTTACATGTTGTTTTCTTTACTATACTGAATTCAATTCTTGGATGCCAAGGCATTCTGTCACCTGGCATTGTTATCTACAGGAAAGGTTAAGACCCCGCAAATCAAAGAGAGATGGGCTGGCGGGCCATATCTGTAGTGTTAATGTCCAATGAGATTGCAGTTTATCAACGTTAAGTCTCAACCTGATTCGCCATTAAAGTGCGGGGTTTTCAAAAAATTGAAGCGGATTGGCCATTAACACGAACGAAGTAGATTGGCCATTAAACAAATTCTTGTGAAACCGTCAATAAACAGTATAAAACCACAAAAAGATATAAGCACAATGGACTGTTACGTGTAACACACTCCAACGATCTCAATATGGATGGTAAACTACCGTTTGAACTGAGAAAATGTGTACTTAAGGACCCGTTCTTTAATATAGACAGCTTTGACGCCGATACTATTCTTGATCCTAAATCCTTGTTTATACCATAGTTCGAGGAAATTAGAAGCAAGATAAAGAGCCAAATGGAAAGATCCCATCAACCAGATCTTTACAAAAAGGAGAAAACATTTTGGATATGGTGCATTTCATTTGTAATCGCCGTAAACCTTGAATTGTTTCAATTTTCCATTTGCAATTCCGCTTCCCTTTTTAGTAACTGCTTTTTCTTTATTTGGGGCAATCTAGACTCAGTCATGGCTTTTATACTTTCGGCTTGAAAATTTTTCAACTTCTTTTTCTGCCTCAAATGCATCCATCTTCAGTGCATACGCTTCTATGTATCGCCATGATCTTTTCGAAAATCGTCTTATTAGCGTTGGTGTAGTATTTGATGGTGATATAGTATCAAGGAACTTGGGCAGGTTTTCTTTCAAGGACCGAAAACTGTAATCACACTTTACTCGTACCTCTCGCTTTGCTGCTCCCCAGTACCTTTTGTTGTATGGGTAGGTTAATTGGGACAGTAGGCGGATAGAATCCTTTGAGACTGTTGGATATCTTTATTTCAATTAGATCTGCCTATTTATATGATTCAGTCTTTTAGCGGAAATAAGAATTAGTGAACGTTCTTCTCGGTATTAGGTGTGGATTATAGGCGGATGTCCTGAAGGTTTGTAGATATGAGATCGTTTTCTGAATCAAAAGATGACGAATAAATATGCAACGTTTGAGCGGCCGCCGATGTTCGAAGAAATATGATCGATTGAAATGATCGCCGCTGTACAATAGCATAAACGCTTCTAAAGAGGATGCACTCATTTTATTTAGAAGGGGTCGTTTGAAAGAAATGACATGTGATGTGCGAACACGCAGCATTTACTAAACTTTCGGACGTTCCGATGAGACACGACCATCCTCCATAGAATGGATCAATTACTGTGATGACACAGTGCTACCTTGTTGTACTGAACTCGGTGATAAGTCTAAGTTATAGATGATAAGGTTCAGTTGGTGTTCCAGTGGAGAAGTTCACTGTATATGGAAACACGATTAATCCCCGATCTTTCCTGTTATGGAACACAATTCTATAGGATGGGCATTACGACGGTCAACATATACCACACCTTTCAATCCAGTTACACTCACAATGAAACTTTGGGTAAAGCTCAAAAATGTGTCCTGCGTTCTCGACTGCTTCATGTAATGCTGTTCGTTGTGCTCGAAAGTCAGGTTGCGCCTCCAGAAGATGTTTTGCACAGCATTTGCTGTCGCCTACTTCCTCTCCATTACAATCCGTTCGCCGGATCTTTCCTGGCCTATACGGATCTTTTTCAAGCCATAGACACCGCTCTCGTGGAATACCCTCAATTCCTTTAAAGTAGCGGACCTGTCTCTTTTCTGACGTTACAGTTGTCGCCCCTCTTTTGCGCTTTTTGATATTTTCTTCTTCGTATTGGTACATGTTTTGTGGGATAGTATATGTACCATTTTCGCCATTATAGAGAAAATGTCCACCACGGAACTGGTACTTATCGTCAGGTTCACAGCGCTTTTTAGATTTCGTCATTCTTTGAACAAGTAGGGCATCATTTGCATAAGCATTATGATTGCTACTTTGATCAAAGATGAAGATCGCTTGGCAGTCCGGGTGAAGTTTCTCAAATATAGGGATGGCATCTTCCTTCAACTGCTTTGTCAAATCTTCGCTTGTCCAGTACCCCTCTCTTCCAATTCCTGCATAGAAAAATGCCCGAGAGATCTTGGATTCGGATCTCATAGTTCCATGACAAGGGCATTGGAACTCGCTGACCATTATCGACAGTCCAGGGTTCTTGTTTCTGAGGATTTTTTTCCCTTCGCCAATCCATAGCATCTGCTTTCCATCATTCGCATAGAATGTTGATTCGTCATGTGTAACCAAGATAAGTTTTTTCTCTCCAGGCTGCAGCAATGGCTCCACAACAACTTCTTCTTCATCTCCTTCGTACGTCTCCATTCTCTTTTTGTACTCCACCATACGACTTGCCCATTGCTGGCGGTATGTTACAACGTCATCTCTTTCGTGTCCATCGTAATAGATATCTTTGCTGTTTCTTTGGTACTTGTATCCACACTGCAGCATGTATCTCCACAGCGTGGTGAGGCTGATCTCTCCAGGTATGCCAATAACTTCAGGAACTGCTGTTTCATTAACATATTTCAGAATGTCAATCAAGTTCCTATGCTCAGCTTTTTGTTGGCGGATCCATACACGGACCAACTCTTCGATGTCTTCATGCGAAAGAATTGATGCACGTTTTGCATGTGCGCCTTGACGATGAACTGATACATAGCCAAAGTCAAGATACTCCCTAGACCATTGCCTGATGGCCTTCGCTCTGTATTCCTTGGAAGGCGTTATCCAGATACCTCTGCAGCCTTTGTTGACGCAGACATGGATTTTTCACCTTGAAGCTTGTAATGAATGTATCTATAAACTGCTTGCAATTTGCACAGCAAGAAAGGTGTGGATTGGTTGAATACGTTTTCTTTGTTGATATGAGGTGTCGACGTATCTTTCAGCTTCTTATACGCCTGCTGTAAGGCACCACGTTCAGAGCTAGTCTCTTCAACAGTACTCTCGGTACTAGAACTACTTCCTGCAACCCTATCTTTGGGTGCCTCAATTGCAAACCCAAAGGCAGTAAGTCTTTGGGATATATCGGCTGCTGCCTTCATCTCCTTTTGTCGGCGCCAGGATGTTGTACGCGAATCTTTGGTGTGAACACCGCGCAAAGAAGTACTAAAATTTTCGTTCCGTTTTAGCGGAAGAGTTGAGACTCTCATAACTTGATCTAATGGTATTTCGAGAAGTTCCCAATCTTCAGTGTCAGCTGGATAACTGTTGTCTATATCATCTTCCTGGTGAGAAGCTGTACTAACTGCTGCAATAGTGTAGTATCCAGCTATATCAAATGGTCTAGTGCGATTATAAGCGGATGGTTAATTAAATATATCTGAACTAACTCAGGAACTCCGTTACTGACGCAATCCAGCGCTATATAAATATCACCACCTAGTGTAGTCTTGATCTCGGGTTCTGATTCCAGAATAAACTCCCCTACACTTCGGTTTCATTGTATTCAACCTTTACGACTACACGATACAACAAATAGGCTCTGTAGCACTGGGCTGTACAGAGATTATGCGCCCATCCACGCGTCTTTGCTTTTTGCGAGCTGCCTTTTGGTTGCGTTTAAGTGGTGGCATGATAGAAATAAAGTTAATGTAGTGAAGAGAAAGAGAAATCGATGCCGAAAGGTTCCTACTTCTTTTTTCGAGTTGCTCTATTTCCATTTTTACCACGTGGTGGGCCCCTTTGTATTACTATATTAGGATGCGCTATTTAAACTGCCGCACCTATTTAAGTTACCGATTGTTTCAAATTCTGAGAGTCCCTGCTAAAATGGGGCTTGACCGGTGCACTTTGAACCCTGATAACTTTTTTTTTCACTCTCATTAGAAATATTTTACACTTCGATTATTATTGTAAACAGTACTAAAAATGATATTTGAAGACTTGATTGTAAATCAAGTGATTTTCTGAAAAGTTATCAGGTGTCAAAGTTGGGTAAAATTTGGGGCGATTACAAATGAAATGCACCATATTGCGACCAAATGCATTTTTCACCATGCGCAATCAGTACGCTCTCGATCCCACGCCTATGTATTATCCATGCGTTTTCGTTTGGCTTGTGCATCTCTTGGTCACTGAGCTTGCCTGCCCCAAGTGCTCGAAAAAGCTCAGACCGTTTGGTTGGCCAACTGACCCTATTGCTAGAAGAATTATAGATGAAGAGGACAATTTTTTCCTCATGTCGCACAGATACCAGTGCGAAGGGTGTAGAAAGACTTTTCTTGGTCACGATCGCGAAATATTGAACAACCTGCCTTCATCGTTATCTCAAGAATTTCCTGCCATCATGTCTAAACGCAGCAGTTTATCTTTGCACGTGATGGATATGATGCGAGCATGTTTTCATTCCGGAATGGGACCAGGGCCATTTGTGCGCATGCTCAGCAAACATCATCATTTGTGACATGACCGTCTGCAACTGCAGTTTTTGACTGAAAGAGCTAGACGGACCCTGTATCCATCGATCCAGGTGGTGAAGCAGAAAATTTTCTCATCCTTTTCCGATCCAAAACGTTACAACGGATTTGTTCCCACTGTAAAATACATCACAAAGATGTACAATGACTTTGTCCAGTCCCGTATGTCCTCTCACCATCAGCATACGAGTTCTCTCCCTGCTACTATTCTTCATGTCGACCATAGTCATAAGGCAAGTGGTTCTATTGCTATGATTAATCATCATGCTGATCTACTGGTAAAGGTCACAAAACACATGTGCAAGATCGAAGGGGCGAAGCTGTTTGAGGGCTTGTTCACTGCAACAAATGAGATGGGAGAAATACGACTGCAATGTCTTGTCCCTTCGACGTCCATGGAGTACATTCGAGGACCAGTAAACAACATGATGCGCAGTTTAACTGCCCTTGGTCACCAGGCGCCGGAATTTCTGTACACTGACAATATTGACGGCGATAAATTTTTCTTCGAGGAAGTTATACCGTCGATTAGAGCAGCCCCTTGGCAGCCGCCAGTCGTTATGGGTCCGGAGGAGCATCTGAACCTCCCTCGTCTGAGGATACCAAGCGATGTGGATGTAACTGTACACGAAACAAGCAGCCAGATAAATACTGCGATATCAGCGCTTTTAGACCTAATTGACAATGCTGATGACCAATCACCAACAGTAGTAGGATTAGATGCTGAATGGTCGTTTGACACCCGGAGACCTGCCTGGAAACCCGTCGCTACTTTACAGGTAGCATATTGTCAACAAATCATGACATTACGACTTCCCCGTCTGCACACACTGCCGCACGCGCTTCTTGCCTTCCTTTCCAGAAGCGATATAACAAAAGTTGGCAAGAACATTGGAGGTGACATCAGCTGGCTCCAAAGAAGCTTCCCCGAACTGCCAATCGAAGTAGTCAGCATGATAGAGTTGGGCGGGTACTGTAAAGATCGCGGTCTCGTGGTATCGGCAATGACAAGCTTGGCTGGAATTTGTGCGAGTGTCCTTCACCATCGTCTTCCAAAGGATGCAAATATCCGGCAAAGTGACTGGGACCAACCAACTCTGAGTCAGGAACAAATCACGTACGCTGCATTAGATGCATGGGCGTCTTTGGAAATATACCAGCAAGCATCTTCTCTGCCACCGACAAGTCAGACAGCCGTGTGCATCGAGCAAAACGAGCCAATTACGCTTCTAAGTGCTGATGGTACACGAGCCATTGCTCATGGACGAATTATAGATGAACCTCAACCACGGTAAGAGATATTAATGCACTGCGATGGCAACACATACTAATTAATGAACGTAGAAAATTTAACGGAAGACATCATACGGATAATAGGGCGGTCGTAGAGGTTCAGTATGTCATTGTACCTAGTGCCACTACTCAGCTATGCGATGAACAACCTCTATCGAGTTTTGGTGTCCCACCTTTCCGCATTATGGTCAGGATACAAGCGCGACAGGATATCTCAGAAATACGCAACGCCGAGAAACCTGTGATAGACGATGGAATTCTGACTACTCAGACACAGGTGCATAATGCGACAAATCTTTCGTGGGATAGCAGCAATGTAGAGAATGAAGAAGAGTCTGACGAATATGGTAGCGATATTGAAAATGAGCAGACTGCCGAAAACTCTGCGATAAATGAAGAAAGCAGGAGAAGAGGACACAGAATGCTGGATACCTTATACAGAAATGCAATTGTATCCAACGATCCAAGCACAGTAGCTCCGTTTGTAAGAACTCGCGTAATTCAGGATGTATGGCATGCTTTGAAGCGTATATCAGTTCCAAAGAACCACGGTCTCCGCAGAATTTCCAAAGAGCACTGACAGATGCAGCCATGGTAATGGATCAAAGCGACGTTGCCAAAGTGAAGGGGGTGCTTGAAAGAAAAGGAGAGCAATTTGATAAAGGTTAGCAGTATTTTCCCTCACTCATAGCAACAATCTTCTCTAATATACTTAACATGCAGTTCGGAAGACGAGGAAACAATGGCTGCAAGCTAGGATTCGGCGCGTCATCCCACCACCCCATTTCATGGTACGTCCTGTCTACGATGTGCTCATCACATACGGTCCTCTACTGTGCGCATCATCAAAGCAACCGCTCTTCAATGCTCAAGCCTGGAAGGAGGCCCGTAACTTTTTGGAGTTCGTCGTAAAGGAATATCTTAACGAACCGGAGGTACAACAGCTCTATCATGAGCGCTATACAGATGCAGATGGCCTTATGGTCTGTCGATGTTCAAGAGGAACCAATGTTTTGGAAGGTGGCATATATCAAAATGTAATCAGAAGATTCGGTGCCTTCAACGCAAGCCCAAAATTTGCCTGCAGCTTAATGCTTGAATACCGTACGTGACATAATCTTGATGTGAGTGGAGAGACTTTGCTGACAGCTTACGTTGTCTTACATTACTTAGGTGGAAATTGAAAACCGCACGGGCAAGCCATACAACGATCACTACGATCTGTGGTTGAAAGACGAACTCCAAATACTATACCTAAAGCTCGATGACGAGATACCATCTTACTTGGATGGATGGCGGAACACATCCGTATATACGCCAACGAGTGAGCGATTTGATATAGCAGAAGTCTCCGATCAGCAGATTCACCTGCTGCAGATGGAAAGATACAATGGTGCCATCGCTAGCAGCAACGGACGATACCAATTCCTTATACAACGGCAAGATACCA
Organism: Saksenaea vasiformis B4078; assembly: GCA_000697055.1. Lineage (NCBI taxonomy): Eukaryota > Fungi > Mucoromycota > Mucoromycetes > Mucorales > Saksenaeaceae > Saksenaea > Saksenaea vasiformis. The sequence goes on along the minus strand of JNDT01002077.1, from coordinate 13,112 downwards.
AATATGCAATCCTACCTATTCATACAGTAGAGGAAAGACTATTATTTTCCCGACTTGCAACCCGATTTTGCAGCAATGTCGTTGCTGCAGCGATCAGATGGGAAAGATTTGCTCAAACTTGGAATAGCATGTATGCCAATGGAGCAAATATACGTTACAAATACCCTCAGATGATTCAGTCATACCATAGGCTGTGGGAGCAAGCCCAGGTCCAGCGCTGCTCGGCGATATTGACAGAAGCAACCCGCAGCCGACTATCATTCCTATCAGAACGGCAGCATGAAGGTGCCATTGACGCCCCTCATCCAATGCCTCGACCACGGTCTATATCAACTGTATACAGCACTTCCTCCCGTGTTACCCCGGTTAGCTGCAACATCTATACCATCAACCTCGTATATCCCACCCGCAACACTAGCGGGTAGAATTCCGATCCGAAGAATACCACAACCAATCCAGCGCAGGAAACGGTCGAGACACTGCGCTCTTTGCGGTGAAGCAAGCTGTCCTGGAAGTCAAAATAGATCATGGCGGATGTTCAGAAGGTTTGTAGATATGAGATTGTTTTCCGAATCAAAAGATGACGAATAAATATGCAACGTTTGAGCAGCCGCCGATGTTCTAAGAAATATGATTGATTGAAATGATCGCCGCTGTACGATAGCATAAACGCTTCTAAAGAGGACGCACTCATTTTATTTAGAAGGGGTCGTTTGAAAGAAATGACGTGTGATGTGCGAACACGCAGCATTTACTAAACTTTCGGACGTTCCGATGAGACACGACCATCCTCCCATGATGCTTGGATTAATACCCTCGCTGTATATATCCATTCATAAAATTTGTATTAAGATATAATTAAAGGTCCTTTCACATTAATTCGCTTTGATGAATCTTAATACACCCATTCCTCTCTATTAGTATTAATTCTTGGGTAACACTGTTCAAGATTGTCTCTCCTCGGTGATATTTGGTGCCAATACTAGGCTGTCTTAACCCATGATCATATGAATCACCTTGGATAATATCCTTATTACGGGAGTTTTTCCCGTGTTTCATTAGGGAAAAAAATCGTACACAGGCGCTCTGATACTTTCTGATACTTCCTGACCTGGACACATGAGGTCCAGCACAGCTTAAGTATGCTCCATACTCTTCCACAACAGACCTACGTCGGCGATTTAAAAAAATTCTACTGCTACACATATGGCCACCGAGCCACGAGATGAACGTCATCCCAATTTAGAAGGACCAAGAAGTCTGACAACCAATCTTGATCAAAAGATTTCCTTCTTCAGATGTACAGTATTTGAGCGACTGAAGAAAGATTGATATCTCTGCATTCTCTTCGTTTTCTTCTACTTACTAGTATTTTTTTTGTTAAAAATTATTTTCTGTCAAAATAGAGGTAAAATGGCCATTTGGCAAGGTTAACCTCTTAAAGATTTTGCTTATTTTTGAAAGCATTTGCAAATTCTGACCAGTGTCTAAAAAAAATTATTTCCTTCATTTTTATATCAAACGTTGGTCTTTTTTACTCTCTTCTATTATCTGCTTTTCGTTTCTCTCTGACATTTTTTTATAACAAGATATTCAACGACATGTAAGAAATTAATGTTTACTGTGATGTAGCTCTCAAAATGTAGACTTAGTAAATCCTTTGAGACTGAATTACTTTTATTAAATGTTAATGTCTGCTCTTTTATATCACGTTCAGTTCTCTAAAGTATATCCTAATAATAATCTATTTTCCGTATAATTCTATTATATGTTAATTCCCTTATTACAAAGCTACATATGTTTGTACTTAGGGTATATTTATATATAGAACGGAATATTATTATGTTTGTTAATATATTAATCCCGATTACTATTTGATCTGTAACTGTACACGGATATTTATTTCTACATGCACTACGGCATGTCACATATACCACAAGGAGTATACACAAGAAAAAGAAAAAATATATTGTATAATAGTCATGAAGTAAAAATAAAAGCAGTGATTGAAACTGGGTTAATTATACGGGTGTCTTTTTTTTGTTTTTAGGAAATTAGCCCCACTTATTCCAATATGAGGAAATGTAAGTATCAATTCCGTGCTTTTGACAGGCAGAAAAGAATAAGCTGTTCACTGAAGGCCACGATTTCTGAATGTGATGCTTGACATTTATCGTCGTCCAATGATTATTGTTGACATGATAGAGGATCAGCAGACGCGGTTTGTCTCTTACGTTCGTAGCAACTGATAGCGGCAAGAAGGTCAGGGCGGGGAAACGTTCATAGTCAGAATATACACAGATTGGATGTCCATATGCATCAGCCACCGCCTGTGCGCAATCAGGCGAATTAAACCAAAACCGCATGTTCTTGCAAGGAGGTATGTTGTCATGCAACTGGGGGTCTATATCCGCGCCATGCTGGATTACTCTTTCCAATTCTTCTACGTCAAATCCAAAGCCATCGGCATAAATATGGCGGTGCTTCTGAAGGGCTTCTAGCATCTTGGCTTTAGCGAGCGGGAGCTTGTTTTCGTCATTGTGCAAAAGGTATCCAAATACCCTGAAACCACACCAGCCATCGGCTTTTGGATTATACGTGGAGGTGGCTGCAGCTGGATCAATCCCAAGAGGAACATCAAGATCAATTCTTGGTCTTTTATCTTTGCGAAGAGTGATGGGGACTTCGTAGACAAACTCAGGATCTAAGTGCGATACAACTGACTTGTTGTCCATAGAGCATATATCTGTATCAAATATGAAAATAAGTATGTAAGTGTGAATTCTACCTTTGTAAGCTTACCATCACTGGCTTCAGGCTGTTCAACTGCTCTTCGTTTTCGAGCTATCTTCTGGATTATCTTATCTGCCTTCTGCTCTGGAACTGACTTCTTTTTAGCCATTCACTACGGGAAGCGGTTCCTCGTGGTTCCCAGTAGTTCCTTATTGACTTCGGTTCCTCCATGACTATTTTTTTGTTAGAGAAAAATAGTCATTGAGGAACCAAGTAACCCACAGGAACCCTCAGTATCCTACGGAAACCTAGTCATATAGCAACCTTTAGGAACCAGCGGTATCCAGTATATAACTATTTGGTGTCCTGAAGGATCCTACAGGATCCACTAGCATGCATTTTCGTAACCATCAGGAACCTTCAGTGACTCTTTGGGACAACAACAGTATCTGATTGGATTTAACGTAATGGTAGCGAATTTTCTATTGGACCCAACTCCCGTAATAGACGGCTGCTTTTGGATATGATAGTTTTCATTATTGGCAGATTATTCTTTATTTAACTTCAGAAACTAGTACAAGGTTCTATCTTAATCTCTTCTAGTGGTGCGTTTCTTCGACTTCTTTTCAGCTGCATCATCGGTTCTTTTTCCTTTGCTCCTTTTGGTACCTATAGATGCAGTCTGAGCGAGAGTGATGGTCATCGCTGGCACAGTAGATGGGATCGGAAAATGTGAAAAACAAATTAAAGAGCTGTTGGAGGCTACAAGTGTACATCTTACCTTCATCTTGCTGTGCTATGGAGTCGTCTTCTTGCAAAGATTCCATTGCAGTCTGTTCGTTATGATCAGTTTCTTCAGTGTCAAGGTTCTCTGACACTTGAGGTGTGCTATTAAAGACGTTAGGTACAGTTAATTGTGAAGATCTGTCTCACCTTCCAGATTGCGCCTTAGTACTGGGCCAAGCCTTGGACAAAAGTAGTCTAGCTCCCCAGAAGCCAATGCATCTGTCTAAAGGGATACCTACCGGTACAACAACTTCCTCTAAGAGATTGTACGCGGAAACTTTTATGTTGCCCGGTACGCTTCCCCAAGAGATGGAGCTGTCCACTTGCGTTCGAACGTTTGAAATAACGCCTAGAACTAATGGGTGGGCATTCTTGAGACGAGCTCTTACCTCCAAGAAGCTAACGGGTGGTCCCTGGCCTTCTTCTGTCTTGTCGATCAACCACTTGATGAGCTTCGCGCTCATTTGCATTGGTCTACCAAACTGAGCAGAACTTTCGTCCTCTTCGATAGGGTGCTCAATATTCCGGCTCGTATCAGCAAAGGCAGACCCATTTATCGGAAGCAACTGAGGCACCATACTGGAAGTCGAGCCGGCGCTGTGCTGGTTTCTCTACCAATAGGTTAGCCATTATGAAACAGCTATACGCTATGTACCTTCAATTCAGCAACTTCCATGAGGATTTCTGCCATCCTTCCTTCCATATCTCGGATATTCTGCTTTAGTTGCTTCAGTTCATCACTCACTTCAACAATCTTCGAAAGTATTTGAGGTATCATGTATATGTACGAGTCACTCATGAGTAAGAAAAAAAATTTTTTTTGGAAGAAAAGGAAGCAATAAAAAGTTTGTCAAACGAGAACTAATCACTACAAGATTAATGCGTGGGAAAATGGCACAAATCTTAATTATCAAGGTCTTTTAGCTTGCCCAGCTCGGCTTCTTTGCACCTCCACATTCTCGGCCAGACAATATACCTCCTACCAGATGCTGCGCTTATCCAGCCCGTCATACAGGTGATGTCCTCTGCACGAATGACACACGGCTGTGATTGACTGGACGGCTGAATATAGGGCAAACCATTAGCTGTCAGAGATACTGCGTATATACAGACCAAGGCGAGTAATTTCTTCTCGTTTTCGTGAGAATGTTGAAAGTAGAGGAGGACTTTTCCGAAGTAAGCACGTTCTACTCTGTTGATGATCCTGGTGCTCCGGTTACAATCGACGTCCAGTGTCATCATCACCATGTGAGAAGATCGGCTGCTATTCTCCGGCGCAGATAACGAGCACCCAATCACCTCTCCGTTTTCTTTCCAAAGTCGAGAAGCGCTCGATATACTTTGGCAAATGTGGTTTACATTGGTGCTATAAATCGACCAGAATCTTCGGAGTAATCGTTCAAAATTGACGTTAATGTTACCGCCGCTGACGCTGTCGATCGAAATGTATCGGTTAAAAGGGCCCCATAACTCTGCGGAATCAGGATCATTTTCGCTACTTATTACGTTCGCCTTTCTACGTGACGAGATAGGCGCAACGTCCAACACACCGTCGTCATAGACTCGTCGAAGGTGCCGAGAAGCCGCTAGAAGATGCAGGATATTTGCTGCACTTTGACCTGGGTGAGTACGGGATTTGATTCGAGACTTGTACTCCCCGATAGCTCTTTCCATCGTACGGGCACTGATTCCGCGTAAAGGGCCAAGATACTTGATAACAGCAGTGATGTGCGTAAGGTAGTGCTGGGTTATAGTAAACACCGAACTGCTGATCTTTCCTTTCTCGCATTCCGTATAGAGGTAATTGTGCCACGCCTTTACTCCAACGTTTATCGTTCGCAAATCACCGGTAGTTAATGCCCATTGCTCCGCTAAACTGCACGCTTCAACCAAACTGAGGACGGCATTTTTGGCAGCTGGATCCGTGATATAGTCAACGACAACGGTAGGTACAATGTACAAAAGAACTCTATCCAATCAACAGGTTTAAAGTTGCCGGATTTGGATCCAACGTTTAGCCAACTGCTGTTGAAGCTAGTTGGAATGGATTCACGAGCCTTTTCAATGTCTCTTCCGATCAACTGTCTCGTCGAAGGTTTCAAATACAAGCTATGATTTTGCCATACTTTCCGGACATCAATTGCCATAGCTGCTTTGCTATTCCGTGACCTATTAGGTGCATTTCGTCCATTCCAAAGACGCCGCTGAAGGTACGTAAATCAGCAAACGGAGATCTATGGGAAATTCCCCTCTGTTTGTCTCCATTTACGAGCGAGCTCTTTGTCCGGTAAGTAGGGAGACCGTTTTGTGGAAAAAAACAGTTGCTCTTGAGCTTGATAGCTGAGTTCACTGGAGTACTGTCAGGACTGGTGTCAGAATCGCCATCATAATCGCTCTCAGAGTCGATGTCACAATCACTCGTTGTTTCACTATCAGTCTCGTCGCGCCGGTTCCCGCTAACCCTCTTTGCGTCGTAGTTTTCAGCAAACATGCCTCTCACACACGCAATTTCATATCTCTTGCCCTTGATCAAACAAATCCGACACCCGTACAGGAATCCGTGCCCCCGGTGATGCATAAGTTTCGCGATACCAGGAATATCTTCTGTAGCGAACATGAGATGTACTTTGGAGCGGAACACGTCATTTCCACGCTTGACGCTCAAGCCAGCTGTTTGCATGACTTTCAGCTCCGATAAGAGGGGTTCAAGATAGCTAAAAAGGTCCTTCGGAGCTCTCTTTCCGGGAATAATGCAGACTTGTATCATATTTTCCTTCTGATATCGAATTTCGGCTGGAAGATTCAGGACAACTAAGTGAACGATGGTCATGGTCGAACTGCTCCTCTCGAATGCCTGGAAACCATCTACAAACAGTCCTAGCAAGACGTCTAAAGGTCCACGTAAGTGAGTCTCGGCCAGGGATTTATATGCGCTTCCATCAAAGATATCGCAGTAGCTACCGTCAGGACTGGCCTGTCGCTCTAGGTGATGTTGCAAAAGCTTTCTCGTGTCACTGTCAGAGATCATTACAGCCAGCTGTTTTGCAAGAGACAGTTGCCTGACAACGGCTTGGGGGTTCTTCTCTTGCCCTTTGGGTATATTAGCTCTTGTGATATAGTCCAATTGTACTATACCTTGATTCCCGGTATATCGATCTTCGTCACAATGGTTACATCTTGCAGCTGTATCTTTTGCAGTGTACATTTTACATCCGTTTTTACAGGCATGGTAGGTGGTCATACTTGCAGGATATCTAGAGAGCAGCGCATGCGAAACCCGTGAATGAGAAAGAGCGAGGGGAAGGTTATGTCGGCTGTTCCATTCGTTTATCAGAGCAACTTGGTCTTCATAATACTGTCGAGACGCGTTGTGCTCCTTCGCTAGCTGAAACAGCTTCAAACTGAAAGCCGTGACAGGATCAGGTCTTCCAGGTACCGCAGTATCAAATGAAATGCATATTGGTTGTGCAGTTGATTCACTTGGTTGGGAGTTGTAGTTCGAAGGAGGTGACATGGGATCCTCCTGTGAGTCTGCAACGTCTCCGATAGATGTCTGTGTTGCGTCGTTTTCTAGTTCTTCTTCCGGTGTGCGATCGCTGTCTTCTTCCGAAGTACGGCCACTTCTTGTTCCCAGTTGTCTTCGATATCCCATTCTTCTGAAGGTTCCCAATCGAAATTAACAGATCCTGATGGTGAGCCGGACACTTGCGGACGACTCTGATAGACGATAATACGTAATTTAATCGGCAATTCTTGTTTAAGCTTATGGTTACCTCATGTTCTCTTTCCTCTTCACTTTGTGCTGGTTCAGTCATAATAGATCTCCGTTCTGTGGATGGTGTGATCTTCCTTATTAGAGGCTGCTGTGAGAATGAAGCCTCGGTCTTTTGAGTGACACAGAGGGATATATGCTCTATTTGTCCACGTTCGGTATTCTGAAGATACTTCTTGCAGAAGCTGCAAAAGAAATAGTCGTGTTTTGTACGTCTTCTTTTTCGTCGCAAGTTAGCATACATAGTGAAAGTATGGAATCTGAGTGAAAGTGATAATTAACACAACAGCAAAACTAGCTTATTTATGTAACTTTATCACATCGGTGCCTATATAAGATACTTTTTTTTCTCACGGTCTTTGTCATTTTGGATCCCTGGGGGATCCTGGGAATCCATTTTAGTAATTTTGGTACCAGCAAGGACCTTCAAGATCCTTGAAAATAGCTGCCTCCAAACTGCAGTAATTAATCTATGGATTATCATAAAAACTGTAAAACACAGCTTATAAGTATCTAGGAAAAGTAGAGAGGCTTTTTGACCGAGTCTGACATTTTGTCACCTGCAGGAACCACCAATAACCACCAGTAACCTGTAGGATCCAATGTATCCCACAGGTTCCTGAAGGAACTCCGCCTCATAGTTGGAGTCATCTGGGATCCTGTGGGATCCTGGGAGATCGCAATTTTCCGTAGTGATTTGTTTAGCATATCTTCTGACCATTGCTTTAATAGCGGCCTTTTTTCATAGTTAGTATATGTCTATCAATCTCGCTTAGTAAACGTTACCTGGCCTTTAGTAATCTTTGTTCTTCTCCAAATAACACTGCCGAAGTCTTTCGAAAGAGCAGTCTTGCGTTGTTGCTTACGCTGTCTTCCAGGAGCTTTGACTTCGTTCGCTTTTGGAAGCATCAGTTGAGAATGAGCGGTCTTGTTCTCCATTCTCTCGACAAGCTCATTGATCCTTGACATCAATTCTTGCAACTGCTGATAACTCTCACATCGGCGGAATACACGTTCTAGTTGGACGATGCATTCCATCCATGGTTCTTGTGTCTCTCTGACTGGCAAATCACTATCGAACGGCTTTTCTGCTACCGCTGAGCTGAGGTGCCATCGCTGCGGAACATCTTCGAGCGTAAGTGCCCTATCGATTGGCAGTCTGTGTCTGCAGGGGATTCCATAGCAGCGCCAAGCTTCGCAATTGCAGCTGCTATTGTTATCACTGTGACAAAGCAGTTCCTCGTGCAGTGTTATCAGAGCTCTGTTTGACACGCGGCATATCAGATTATGGACCCGCTTGTTGCGCATAACTAACACATCTGCGCTGCTTGATTCTCTGAGTCGCAAATCCATAAGATCTCGCTCGTGTTGCTCAATATACTTGTGGACGTTTTCAAATGCTATGTCTAGGGGTTGTATCGAATGCAACTTGCGTTTTAGCGCGCTATGTGAGCTCTTGGCGCGCTGACTCGTAGTGCATCCGAAATGCTTCAACTGACAGGTACGATAGCCAGCCCACTTTTCTGTACAGTTTAGCCATTTAGCAGCAAAATAATCATACACGCTGTCTTTCCCTTCGATGTAGATACTGCTGTCAGTTGCTAATGATCGAAAGCTGTCAAGGCACTTTTCAAAGATCTCTTCAGTAGTGCTTTCGATCATTCTCATGACCAATTTTGTGCATCTGGTCTTATTTTTTCCATCGATGAAATTCCCGGAAAACGCTTTGTCGATACCATTCATCATGTGCCAAATGCAAAGCAATTTGGAATTGATGGGGAAGACGAAATCCATAGCATTCATCAATGTACGGCATTTATCCGTGACAAAAATGGTGGTGGTAGGCTTATTGTCGAAGACGACTGATTTTAAAAAGTGCAACAGCCAAACATAGCTTTCTTCTTTCTCATCACTGACCCACGCATAAAGAACCGGAAAAAGCTTCAGTGTCATTCCACCAAGGTTACTTACGCCCTGGATGGCGACCAAAGGCATTCTTTTGTTGCTTGTATTGTAGGTCGCATCTATGATCGTAACCTCAGAAAACTGGCGTCCTCTCTCAATCATGGTACTGGATGCAAATGCGATGCGACGTAGGGAACCGGAATCATCAGCATCGTATGCCACTTTGTAACCTTTTTCCTCCATCATCTTGATCAAGTGAGTTGCTGAGTCATGGACAGGCATAACATCTGACCGCTTGGCGCCATATCTTATATTGTTGATATCATGAACGGTCAGTCTGTTATGCACACTGCTTTCAGCATTCAACGCTGCCTGTATGCTTCTCGTTTTTATATCTTTTTCGATCATTGACGTTATCACTTTAATGTCATCCACTGTCATCATTGCTTTTCTTCCTTTGCTCGACGAAATAATATTCTCTGGTGTTAATGGATGGTTGTGATATGTCTCCTTGATATTCTTAGGCCGCACCAATTGAAAACCAGTGTTTTGTCGCTTTGACAATCTAATAAGATAAGGGCAGCCGGTAAGGCTTGTCTGGCGCATTCTCTTTCGTCCTTCATCTTTATGTCTGTCACGATATGCACTCCCTCTGCTACACTTTAAGTGGAGCACGTTGTACATACTGAACTTAGTTGCCAAAATGAATAACTTCATTTTGGCATACTCATCCAACACTCTGCGAACAGATTCCTTGTCTGCATAACCATTCGCAGGAAATCTCGGGAGGGGTTGAGCAACAGGGTAGAGAGCCATCCCGTCAATGACAATTGAATCAATGGTAGGTATCATTTTAAACAGTTCTGAGGAAATGGCGATGAGATCTATTGAAGGTAATAAAAGGTCGTCAAAATAAAAAGACAGGTAACCAGACTGATAGCCACAGACAAAATGGACCTTTAAACTTGAAAAGAGATGCCGGACTGATAGTCACTAAAAAAATGGATCGGGTCACTTACACAATAAACAGTAAAATGAGGTTTGCAACGCAGCCGCTATGACAATAAAGTCACGGATTTTAGTCTCCATCACAACAACTGTGACTCGCTTTATTTATACTGTACTGGATTTGTCTGTTACCATCGCAACTGCAACAATTTCTACCTCTTCTTTTTTTTTTACTTGATCTAATGTCATTGCCGCCAAAAAAGAAGTTGAAGCTCACAAAGGACCAAGCAGCATGCCTGTATTTCTGCCAGCCGATGACTATTGAAAATCGTCGAGAATGTTTGCGTCACATAGAGACTTTCCATGATTCTGATCTCGTCTATCTTGCGGACCCTGAAGAGCCGTTTGTACTCTCCGAGACCCGTATCAACGCGAGACCATATAGTTATTCAAGATACTTGCCTGCAGTAGAGCTGTTTGTCACTGGCACAGAACTTACCGAGAACAGAGCTACCCAAGACTCAGATGATGGTGTTGTTGAAGAGACGGCTGACGCTAAGCAAGGGCCAGATGTTAATACTATTGGAGAAACGGCAGGCGCTAAGCAAGGGCCCGATGTTAACACTATTGGAGAAACAGCAGGCGCTAAGCAAGGGCCAGATGTTAACACTATTGGAGAAACAGCAGGCGCTAAGCAAGGGCCAGATGTTAACACTATTGGAGAAACAGCAGGCGCTAAGCAAGGGCCAGATGTTAACACTATTGGAGAAACAGCAGGCGCTAAGCAAGGGCCAGATGTTAACACTATTGGAGAAACAGCAGGCGCTAAGCAAGGGCCAGATGTTAACACTATTGGAGAAACAGCAGGCGCTAAGCAAGGGCCAGATGTTAACACTATTGGAGAAACAGCAGGCGCTAAGCAAGGGCCAGATGTTAACACTATTGGAGAAACAGCAGGCGCTAAGCAAGGGCCAGATGTTAACACTATTGGAGAAACAGCAGGCGCTAAGCAAGGGCCAGATGTTAACACTATTGGAGAAACAGCAGGCGCTAAGCAAGGGCCAGATGTTAACACTATTGGAGAAATGGCTGGCGCTAAAGGAGGACCAAGTGTTAGCGTTATTGAAGAGACGGCTGATGCGAAGCAAGGACCAGATGTTAACATTATTGGAGAGATGACTGGCGCTAAGCAAGGGCCTGGTGTTCGCGTTATTGGAGAGATGGCAGCTGCTAAGCGAGTGCCACATGTTGGCGTTGCTAGAGCGAGAGAATGCTACAGCGCTGAAGACAAAAAGGAGCGTAAAAGGGGAGAGGAGGATGTAGTTATGGTGCAGGAACTACATGGAGCGCTGCTTGTTGAATTCTTGAATACTGTGATCCTTCCTACTGATCCCAGTAACAGCGAAATATATACAAATGATGTTTTCAGTGCCGCCGAGCTGGTGCAGCTGGTGCGCGAATATATTCCTGAAACGCTGCAAGATGGTAAAAAATTTGGGCAATGGTGCCAACGTAACAATGTTTGGTGGGTCGCTGCTGCTATGTTGTTTGTTGGCAGTAACCGTGTTCGCAAGAGAAGTCTATTCGTGATGAAGCACCATTACTGTGGTAGGTTTTATTACACAGCACATATAGGATGGTTTACTTATCTTTCGCATGGGAACTATTTAGTCAACGTCGCCAGGGGTATAGCTACTCGTCTCCACAGCTACCAAACAGAGCTACAAGTTCTGCGTGACCAAGGTGTGATGATTGTTGGTTATGCGCGAAAGTCGAAGGTAACAAGAGAAACTGACGAAGCTAGGGTGCGACTATTGCAGATGATGGTTCGCCGTCTGAAGGAACGTTCACGTGTCCAACGCATATATGTGACAGTATCATGCAATAGCAAAGATTCCATGACTATGAGAGATATGCCGCGTCCAGAGTTGATTGACAAGATTGCCAACGTTGATGGGACGATGCAAGGTAGCGGAATTAGGGCTCCTGCTATACACATAGCGTTGACTACCACTTTACTTAGATCTGCTCTTGTTTTTGAAAGCGTCGACTAAAAGTATATGTCTGGTTGTACTGGATTTCGCTGGACTGAGCACAGATCCTGATGACATTTACCAACTAATCTGGTAAGACGAAATAGTAACAGTACTTGCTCAGTACGTAACCGCTTCTGTTCCTACTAGCAACTACCCGAAAGTTAAGAAGTTCATCATCGATCAGATTCCTTCTAATGGAAAGGTCACGATTTTCAATCGCGAAGAACTCCTTTCCCATCCTGAACAGCTACGTGCTTTCGACTGCCGTTCGCGCCTTATTCAACGATCAGCATGAATAAAAATGGCCATGGAGCATGTCTGACGTGACCCTATTCTTGGACATCTTTTCTGTCTACTATTACTCAGATAGTTTATTCTGGTATAAGTAATCGCAATTGATCATGCCTGAGATCTATAATCTAAGCTGGGCACAGTTATTCAGAAGATTTGCGACGTCTAATCTAAAAAAAGCCGTATTAAAAGTTGCAAGCTATCTTGATAGTCATATTGGCTGCTATTTGGTGAAGGACGTCCAGCAAATACCTATGAGCAGTTCCATGCACTGATTATCCCTACACATTACCTCAATATTGAATGTACACGTATTTAAAGTTTTATTTTATATTCACCAGGTTGTGCCGATGGGCATGTAGATCGTTTGGCCATAGATCGTTTGAATTCGGAGATGCCAGTCATTCGTAAATTGCCATAGATCGTTTGGCCATAGATCGTTTGAATTCGGAGATGCCAGTCATTCGTAAATTGCCATAGATCGTTTGGCCATAGATCGTTTGGCCATAGATCGTTTGAATTCGGAGATGCCAGTCATTCATAAATTGCCATAGATCGTTTGGCCATAGATCGTTTGAATTCGGAGATGCCAGTCATTCGTAAATTGCCATAGATCGTTTGGCCATAGATCGTTTGAATTC